>CABHPH010135568.1:9585-32180 GCA_902168325.1 Peromyscus nudipes
TCTATCTATCTATCTATCTATCTATCTATCTATCTATCTATCTATCTCACCCCCCACCCCCCCACCCCCCACACGGTTTGAATTTTCTAGTGCGGCCTAGAGACAGCAATGACTATCTTAGTGTTGCTATGGGATCAAATTAAGCACTAGGTGAGGGAGCTTTGAAAAACTTTGAGATTTTAAAGGGCAGGGAAATTACATTATTTTCTCCCAAAGGAAAATATCACGAACATATTCTCATTGCATTCGGCCCCTCTTGGGAAAAGAATGCAAAAAATGAACCATAAATGTGGTTACCAGAAATAACTTCTTCTTTCATTAAAAAGTTACCATATAGTGTGCTCTACAGATGTCAAGTTACAAAGTTATGTTTCAAAACGCTGGTAAAAGTCCAAAATTGTGTTGTCACAGTTGAATTTCCTCTGGATGTTGCTGTGTCTTTAACAAGCAGTAGGGAGTTTAAGGGCATTCCAAGAGCTTCAGAGGCAAGCCTGGCTCTCCCCTAGTGGAAAAGTGAGCAGCAATTTAGCCCAAGTGCACAAACGCTCCTGGAGAAACAGAACAGGAAATTAACTTCTTTTTGGCAGTGCGGGAACTCCCCGACCTCGGCAAAGCATCAGGGAGAAAGCAGACTTTCCCAAGGAGCAGGGAGGCTTTCCTACAGACGCGCCCCAGGGCAGGAGAGATTTCTCTTGTTTCTCTCATTCCCTGCTTTGTCAATATCTTCTAGAACTATCTTTATCTTTTTTTTCCTCAGCAAACATTAACAATGCATATGAAATTTCCCACAGTATAAGAGAAATCAATTTGCCCAAGGATTTTAGAGCTGTTTGAAGCTGACAGATTTGGGGTAGATTAGTTCTGTTTATAAAGGAGTAAGTGGGGGTGGGGCGCAGGAAGAGGCAAGCTTATTCTTTCTCTTACAAGAAAACATTAAGATAATGTATCTGCTCTGAAAATTGATGGGGAAGATAAATGTATTAGTGGAAATATAATCTTTCAAATATAGAAACCTCAAGATTCTCACATCTCTTATTTTAATCTGTATTTTCTTTCTATATTTTTATTTTATTTATTGTATGTATATGGGTGTTTTGTCTGCATACATGTCTACAAGAACATCTGATCCTCTTTATCTGAAGTTATAGACAATTGTGAGCTGTTGTATGGGTGCTGGGACTCTAACCCAGGTCCTCCAGAAGAGCAGCCAGTGCTCTTAACTGCTGAGCTACCTCTCCAGCCCCTTATCACTTACCTTAGTATAAAAACATTGACCTCTTAAAAAGAAGCTTTTTAAAATCTGTGATAATAAAGGGAGAGTGCCTCACCACATAGTGGTGTGCACACAATCCTAAGCACGTGTCTTAGCAAAATCCTAAATGGTGGAACCAAGCATTTGCCACAATGTGACCAAACTCTATGAGGCCCAGCATTAAAGTAAAACCTCTCAGTAACTTGCTGAAAGGAGGTCAGGGAAGAGATCATGCACATAACATGGCAGGTAAATGGACCAGTGGGAGGCACCGTCAGTTTATGCTTTATATCTAGTATAGAATTTCCTATAGTGGTCAACAGTCCTGTAGACTGGCTATTGGATCCTTGAATTCTGATATCCTCACCAGTGTTTGACCTCTCCTCCCATTTCCTCCTCCACTTAAAAGATACTTACTTCCTGCTTGGTTGAGAAGATTAAAACAATCTGCCCTGTCAAAAGGGAAGATTTCTGCTGGACATGTTAGCAGCTAAGCTCTAGGAAGGGAACTTGTTTTTCTCATCAGCCATAGAAAAATAGCCAAAAGCCTCAACGGAGCTTCATACTTCACACAAAGCTTTCCACACAACCTGGCCCACAGAGGAAGAAACTTGAAATTTTGATATCAGTCTGAATTGACCAGTATTTATGTTCCGGTAGCTTTAGATACTGCCATTTATTGCCAAGTTTTGATTCTGAGAGCAAGGAGCTGGAGTCTATTCGTTTACCTTCTAGAATGAGTTTTTAACTTGGATACTTAAAGCCTTTCTTGAAAGGAACATCTGCAGCATCTGGTAGTGTGAGCAGCCGTGGTAAGGTTATCGGAGAAGAAAAGCGTCACTCAGGGTCACCTGCAAAGGTGGGCCAAGGTTATAGCCTTGAAACGCCCAGCACAGGATAAGATAAGGAACCGAGAGGGTGAACAGCCAAGTGGGCACTAGAAGAAGCAAGAAAATAGAACAAGTGGTAAGATACACACATGTCTATGGAAAACCACTACTTCCATGTGGGACTTGGTTCTTGAATACTAAGTACACCCTCTCCCATTTTTCTTACCACGCCGGCTCCTCTATGGGTGATACAAGGGTTTCTCTGGGTTTGCAGGTATGTGCCTCTATCTGCTAGCCAAGCCTGGGATTCAACAAGAACTGGAGCTGACCTCAGCTGCCCCGGAGATATGGGAACACCTGCATGGAGTGTGTCTGTCACGCATCCTTACCAGTCTGTGCAGTGCATGGGGCCATGGATTTGGGGAGAGGGTCCAGATAAGTGGCTATGAATGCTAAGGGGAAAGAGGAAAGGAGGATCAGCCAGAGATGCACATGCACGGTTTGGATCACAGATAATAAATGTAGGCTAAGGAACCCATCCTCCTCTCTGGGGGTATAAATATGGTACACAGTGGACAGAAAAATCTCTCAATCCCGAAGTCAGTGCTTGAATTCTACACTCACATCCGGCAGGTGCTTCCTTAGGCTGGACTCTGCCCAGAGGAGAACATGTGTGCTCTGATGCCAGAAAGAGATTCCAGGCTGGCTGCCACGCCTTTTTTCGTGGTGACCCACAGCAGAGGTGACCTGCAGAGAGGATAACAGGCCTAGGAGGACAGTTGGGGAGATAAACAGGACCGGAGGTGGGAACACAGGCAGCAAGCTTTGTCATTGGTGGTATAGGAGGGAGAGAAAGAAGACTGAAATGGACACTGGCATTGTGGCATCCGGGAACGGAATGAATGGAGACTGTGGGAAGGTCCACGGATTATCCAATAGTGACCATCATTTCTAAGCTGTAGCAGGGGATGTAATGTTCAATGTGTAGCTTTTCACATCCCAATGTGTGAATTTACCTACAGAACATTATTACAAAACTGAAAATTAAAGCATATTTACATACAATTAATGACTTGCCCATTTTTTGTCTAGCCTCTAAATCTAAGAAGTATGTATGTCCATTAAATATGTGTGATATTCAAAAAGACATATTTTTCCTTACAATAGTCTTAGTATGGTGTTTTTTCAGTTGGAGACCAATGTAATTCCGTGCTTGTTTTTGATGCTTCAGCGTCCCTAGAATGCCAATCCCCTTTTCTTATTATGCTTGCAATCTGAACCTCTATGAATAGATACTCAAAACCTGTAGGATTTTTAATTGAAATTATTATTTCAAGAGGGCCTGTTATCTACAACCTCTCTTTATAAGACATTTATTTAATCAAATTCTACATTCGTGAAGGACTGTATATTTTGCAGGCTTCCATATGAATCGTCTTTTGATCCTGTTCAGTGGCATGAGTGGAAAGACGGGAGGTGACGTGCTGAGGGCAGATGAGTAGAGTAGAGAGCCTCAGGCAGAGAGAGAGAGAAAGAGAAAGAGAGAGAGAGAGAGGGAGAGAGAGAGAGAGAGAGAGAGAGAGAGAGAGAGAGAGAGAGAGAGAGAATGAATGCAGAGACAGTGATTAATGGGGTCTGAGAATGAGAGAGAGACTTGCAACTCAGCAGGCCTTTGGGAGTTGCTGGAAAAGCTTCAAACTCAGATCCGGAGCATCAGGCATCTGTGAAGATCTCTGGCCACTGCGTGGTGCTTAGGTACTGATGTTGTGGTAATGGCCCCAGTGGCCTTTCCTTTCTGTTCCATTCACTTTGGAGGGACTTGCTATTTTAAGGCTGAGTGGCTGAATTAACTCCTTGTTTAGGCACCAGGGGACAGAGACTTGCTATTATTTTAACATATTTCAAAAGAACAAGGTCTTTCCTTGTCCGTGCCTTGTTATTTCACAAGGGTGGATTGTCAATTCCACATTTTCTTTATTACGGACGATGCCCTGTAAGAAGTGCTGACACTAAGGAACCTCAGAGGGCAAGAAGGACCGCCAAGTCAGTCGGGAGCTTTTGTTCTGACATAAGCTGCAAAGAAACCGACTCCCTACTTCTGTTCAACTTTATCGGAGTTCAAAGGAGTAGCACAGGGAAGGGCCGAGGGTGTAGAGGAAGAAGATGGAAGGAAGGTGGAGAGACTGAAGTGGGATGCTCAGGA
The DNA here is from genome assembly GCA_902168325.1 of Peromyscus nudipes. NCBI lineage: Eukaryota > Metazoa > Chordata > Mammalia > Rodentia > Cricetidae > Peromyscus > Peromyscus nudipes. The sequence goes on from CABHPH010135568.1 coordinate 13,871, forward strand.
AAGGAATGGCTTTCATTTGCTCCACAGTACAGAGTAGCTACAAATCAGCCAAGAGCATTCCCTCCCGATCTCATTTCTCGACAGTTTCTTGTTTTGGTTTGGTTTGGTTTTTTTCCTAAAGCCGTCTTGAAGGAAGTTATCTGACCAGCACCTCCCAGCTATAGCTGTCTTTATCCCCTCTGCTGGGGCTTTGTTATGTCTGCAGAGTTATAGTAAGCAGAAAACTGATGGCCCACAGCTGTGCATGGTGGGTGGCATCTCAAGGCAAGGAGTCTTGGATTAGCCTGAGGAATCCCTTCCAAAGGAGGCTGGATACAGGCTTTCTATTACTTTCAAAACAGAGAGAGGGAGAGAGAGGGGAAGTAGGAATTTGGGAAAGCAGAGAAGGGAGCTGGGATAAGTTCTTTGGTGTTGCTTGAAACGGAGGGCCATCTCAGTGGGAACAGAGATGGGGTGGCAGGACCCAGGGAAGGCCTCGAGGAGAAGTTGTTTTTCTTGCGTTCTTGGCATCCTTTTGAATTTCTCTCATATCCAAGATCCATACTGTGTGTGAGCCTTATCCTGCAGGAGGAGCCAGTGGACACAGACATGATGCCTCACACAGCATGGAGTGTCCTTGCTGAAGTTTGTGGGCTGAGAAGCTGTTTCGTTGACACATTTTTTTCCTTTCATCTTGCTCCTCTCCATTCTCTGCTCTCTTCCTTTCCTCAAACACAGCAACTGTACAGTGTGACCCCCTGCAGGAAGGCACCATGTGGCTCCAAAGGTTTGGGTAGAGTGCCCTGGGAAACCTTTAGCCGTTACCTGCAGGTAGCATACTTGATATTTTATAGATATGAAGTCTTTCCTGACAAGCATGCATCATATCATGTTCTCCAGATGTTGGTATTTCAGATGTCCCTCCAGGACACGTACACCTTGCATCACTTGTCAACAAATATTTGTGCAGATAGCTTGGTCCAGCTGTCTCTACTGTTCCCTGCCTTTCCCCCGGCTCTGTCCTTTGTTTTAAATAGTAGGTTTGGATATACTTGGCTGTTTTTTTTCTGAATGTCCTCAAAGCCATTCCTGGAATAGGATTTGACCATGCTGTTGCTGCCTCCCCCTGCCTCTACTACACCAAGCCTGGCTCCCCAGAGCAGAGTCACTAGCTCAGCCTGACAGTTCTTTCCCAGGCTTCCTCTGTGGTCAGATGCCACCTCAGTGAAGGGTTCACTCTTCCCTTCCTGCAGAGTCACTCGGGTTACTGCCCCACCTACATAGTTTTAAAATCCCTTTTCTGTATGACATGAGTGAGATTAGCATCTAGGTTTTAGGAAATCTTGTGATTTAGATAGTCAAAGTCTGTCTGACCTTCTAGAATCCTATCCAGACACTCATACTCCCAGAAAACAGTAAAACAAGGAACGCCTTTCCTCTGCCTGTTCCTTCAGCTCCCCCTTCCATGCTGTGTCTTTTAGTGGAAGGAATCATTAAAGTTAGACCTGCCTATAAAAATCAGCATGAACTGGTCAACTTTTATCATCTTGACGATCAGGTCTGGGTTTCCTCTTGGCTGCTTAACAAGCCCATAGTGATACTGCCATTACTCTTTTCTAAAAACTCACCATTTCCAGCTATTTCTCATTGCTTACTTGACTATATTTGCCACTTACAATAAAGAAGGATCATGGTACCGAACTTCAAGGGTCTTTCAATTTATTTTCTCATCCTTTTTCTGCTTTGAATAATGGTCTCTGTCTACTTTCACATGCCACATTCACAAGACCGATGAGCAGCAATGCCCTGCCGTCTGAGAGGGGTCCTTCTGGAGCCATTCTCTGGCAGACCAGAATCACTGTCTCCATTGGAAGTGGCGTTGCTCAGCTCCATCAAATACTTACTGCTGGACATACTCAGCAAGGCCTGGAACTTCACTAAGCCTTTCCACTGTTGCCTTTCCCAGAATCTAGCACCATGCCTGCCATGCTTGAAAAATCTCAAGCAAGTTAGAGAATGAATGGCGAAAGAGAGCAAGAGAGCCAGAGCAAGTGAGAGAGGTCCCTGTTTCCCCAACATCTTCTGTCTGGGTCCTGCCTGACTGCAGTGTGGTTAGAACTGGTGGCAGAGGCCTTCTGGTGTTCTGTGGGTTACTCGCCTCTATGAGGTAAGCCTCTTTGCTGCAACACAAGCTCCCACCACAGTGTTCTGCTTTACTGTCCTAAAAGCAATGAAGCCAGCTGACTTTATACTGAATTCTTGAATCAAAATAACCCTTTTCTCCAAAAGAACTTATTTTTTTTTTCAAAATAACCCCAGGATACAATTTAGTAGTATAACCAAAAGACCCTTTGCTCTGAAAAAATGTGGCCATCCAGTGAGCAACTGGAGATTCACTTGGGTCTGCTGTAAGAGTCACCAACATTTCACTTAAACCTTACTTATTTATATCTAGTGTATGTATGAAGGGGGACATGTGCATGCTACGAAGTGTGTGTATAGGTCAGAGTACAACTTTGCTGAGTCAGTTCTCTCCTTTCATGGCTTCTGGAGATCAGACTGAGGTTTTCAGGCCTGTTCATCAAGTGCTGCTACCACTGAGCCATCTTTGGTCAGGAGACACTCTGAGAAGTCTCTCCCAAGCAAGCCCAGTAAACCTGCTGGGTTCTTACTGTCTTGCAATTAGATTTTTAAGTAAAAATATGTTTGATATGTGTCCTGGAAAATCCCTTCCATTTTATTACCTACATTCTCTTAAATAAGTGTACATTTCCCCAAGAGGGAAAAGAATCTATTTTATTCTTATAGTGGAAAAATTAAAACATAATTCACTATGATAGAACTCTGTGATATTTTTAAAATGCCAAAAGGCTGGACCAAAAAGGCAATTTAACTTCTAGTGTCTATGACACGAATCCAAAGCCTTTGATATGATTTGTACTTGAGCATCAAAAGTTCTCATAAATATACAGTTACTTCAATAAATCCACCTCAAAGTCTTTTTGTCATGTGAAAAAAAAAGCAAGTTTTATTTCCTGGCCCTACAATATTTTAAAGGGATGTATTTCTCGGGTTTGTGTAAGTTCTGGTGAAGAATTTGAAGGTAACTGAGAAATACAATACATTAAGAATATTTTCTTTACTCAGTATTTTACTGTAAATTGATTGTGTTTTTCAAATACAAACTCATTCTTGCTATTATTGTTATAATATGAAATCCTATTAGAATGTGTTCCTTGATATAAATTTTAACTACTTTCCATTGCCAACATATTAAAGTAGAAGATGTTTACATGCATCCATTCAAAACATATTTGTTATTGCATCTTTTGTGCCAAATATTGTCCTTAGGCTGGGAAAACAAAAGGGAACTCAACCAGACATAAACCTATTTCCCTTCTGATGTAGGGAGGCAGGCAGTGAACACAATAAGTAAACAAACAAATAATTCATGTGTATTAGAGATAATGACCCTTTGCACTCTAGGGGAGAATCTGCTACCATTGTTTTGATAAATGATCATAGCATCACACTACTTCCTGAATATTTATCCTTCTACCCATAGGTTAGTGCAGCTCTCAGCCCTCATCAAAGAAACATCTTATTGTAATACATTGTGGTTAACATAGAGCTCACAACTAGTCCAAGTACAGAGAACAAGGACTGTGGCGTGCTCAGCCCTAGACAGCGCAGCAATATCATTTCCTCCTGGCAAGTCTCAGAGAGCATTGCAGAAGAGGGTGTGGAAAGATTGTCAGAGCCTGGGGTCAGAGACTCTTGCAAAATAAGATCTTCTGGACATAAACATGGCTGCTACACTCATGACCCACCAGCAGCTGTGGCTGACTGAACAAGATCAAGCATGGATGAGTGAGGGGCTCATGAAGACTCACCCCTGCCTGCTAACTACTGGCAGTTGATGAGTGCTGGTGGAGGGAAAGTCAAGGGTGTGGCCTCTAGTAGACTGCCTGTGCTCCACAGGGTAGCACCGGACCTGTGGACATACAGGTAGATTTCATTTCACTCTCAGGATTATGAAGGAAAAAAAATAGGATATGAAGTTGTGAGGAGGGTATGGAGGAGGTCTGGAGGAAGTTGGAGCAGGGTAAAGGGGTGGGTATGATCAAAATACATCATATACATGTATGAAAATTTCAAAGAAAAGATCAAATAAAAATTCAAAAAGCAGCATTGAAAGGAATAAAAGATGAAGTGAGGGAGGGAAGGAGGGAGGGAAGAAGTTACTTCTGTGAAAGAAACACTAAAGGAGCAAACAGTGGAGGGGTCTTCTGCTCTTCCCCTGGTTCAATAGTACATAATTGTTTTCCAAACCAGTGCGCAGGGGCTGGGCAGCAATAGTTAAAAGCACATTCCAGTTTTAGAGAAGACTCGGGTTTTGTTCCATGCACCCACATGGCAGGTCGAAGCTACCTGCAATTCCAGTTCCAGGGAATTGAATGCCCTTTTCCCAGCATCCACAGACACCAGGTATACATGTGGTACACACATATGCATGCAGGGAAACAGGCATACCCACACAAAAAATATGCACATATCACAAAAGTTGTGTGGGTGACTGGCCTCTCTGGATTTAAGGCCTACTCCATGAGCTGGAACTTGGGCTACTTGCTTGGATGGCCAAGAACCTAAGACTGGATAGACCATGGGCCTGCAGGAAAACCAAATGCTCTTCTGCTAAAGGAACACAGCACTAAAATGATTCCTAACAATGTTATATCCATAGTACAGGGTCTTGCTCAACCGTCATCAGAGAAGAAGCTTCTTCTTGCTGTGGATAGGAACCAACACAGAGACAGACTCACAATTGGACAATGTGCAAAAGTGATATATTTTGGAACTTTCAGTCCTAAATGGGGAATCTTTATCCCAATCCTTCCCTCAGGGCTCAGAAAGCTATGCAGAAGAGGAGATGGAAAGATTGTTAAGAGCCAGGGAGAGATGGATCACTACGGGGAAACACTGTCCTCCAGGCCCAACAGGACTGCTCCACCTGTGGACTCTGCAGCAGCTAGAACAGGGCCTGCACACGTTCAAGCTAGAAGGAAGCGCAGCACAGACAGGGAGAAGTGGACTTGGGCTGCTACCCCAACCAAGAAGCTACCTGCAGTTGGCAAAGGAAAAGTTAGCTTTCTCCATTGGAGTCTTGCTGGGTATCTAAACCACGTTTCAGGACAGGCCCTATGCCCGATAGTAGATGGCCAACACAAACCCAACTCAATGGGATTTTTGTAGACTTTCTGTCTCATGTTGCTTTGTTTGGGCAGTTTTGGTTTACTGTACTTTTGCTTCTATGGTTTCTGATTTTGAATTTTTATGTATTTTGTTTGTGTACCTGTTTCTTCATTTTTTTCTGGTTTGTTTGGATTTTTGCTTGTTTGTTTGTTTTTCTGTTTGTTTTCTAAAGAGAGGAGGAAAGGGCATGGATTTGGGGAGGTGGGGAGGATCTGGAAGGAGTTGGGGGAGGGAGACTCCATAATCAAAATATGTTCTATGAAAAAAAATTTCAATAAAAAAGAAAAAGTGCACATAATAATTTAATAAAAGTAGAATTCTATTTGAATAAGAAATGACCCTTATAAAAGAAAACATAGCAAGCATATGAATATATAGTTTATTACTAAAACACCTTTTATGACAGAGACCAAACCTTATCAACTTATAGAATTCCTAATATAAAGGGACAGCTATAATACAATATTATAGTTCAAATTTATGTATGTTTCAGTATCATTCAGTGTTATTGGACATTTTCATATCAAACTTCATTTTTTTCCAATACAAGCTCATGAGGTAGGATTTGTTCTTTTAGCTACACATATAAGAGCCCTCCAATGTGGACAGACTAAAAAACTTGACCCAGTATGTAAAGCAAGCAAACAGCTGAGCCAGAATTCAAGTCCATGTTTTTGATTATCACTCTCTCTCTCCTTTTGCTCTCTATTGCCCCATCAAACACTCCCAGTACTTTATTACAATAACCCACCTTCGCTTTACCTAAGATGATATAAAGATTTCAGATTTGAAGTCTTTCCAGTAAAAATAATGTGCTCATCTATAAAAAGGCTCTCAGGTAGTCTAGCAAAGTGATTTCCGAGGAAGAACTTTGCAAATCTCTCAATAAAAAAGATAGGCAAATATTTCTGGTCATCAGGATTGTGAGCCTGCAGGTGGGTTGTAGTGGAGAACAGTGGCTAAATGCGGGATTCCACTGAAGATAGGCCTTTGAAACTGAAGGTGTAATCACAAGCTTATTTCCCCCAGTGCTGCTTCTCAGATTTGATAATCCTGCATTTGTTGGCACAGTTGACTAATTGCACAGTTTCTGTTTCACTTACGAAGCATGTGCACCTGTCATTGGACTAGCTAAAACTGTCCCTGCCCTGTGGTATTGGGCCACTCTGCTGATACAGTGTGTTCTAAATGTTACAAGGTCAAGAGCAGTTTATACTACAGGATAGGACAACACGATTTTACTGACAATCTCATTTCCTTTGTTTGCTATAGTCTCAGAAGTGAATTCGAATTTTAGGTCAAGTTAATGGCGGCTGTAATAAAACACAGCCAGAACTTCTGCACTATTTAAAATGTGTCCAATAATAAAATGTGCTGGTAAAAGGTACACTGCTCTTGCTTCAGCTGATGTTGGTTGGTGAAAATGACAAGTGATTGCTTCCAAAATGAAAACAACTGAAGAGTTTAAGATACTCTCTTCTGGTGTCTGATCCCTGTCCTTGAGTCAGCTGAAATAGAGAGAAGCATCCTGTGGTTAGGGGAAAAAATAGTGCAAGAAGGGAAATGCGGAATCCTTGTATTTCACTTGAGTGTCACTGATATATTTGGAAGCACGGTCTCCCCTTTCACCCAGACGCCTGTTTGTTTACTTTGGCCTAGCGAGGGCCACACATTCCCTGTAATCCCATGTCTATCAAAAGACACAGCCTATGCTCAGTTCCAGACTCTCCTTATAAGTCTGTCATGCATTTACATTTTCTCGGGAATCATGTCCCAGTTTGCAGATAAATTCTTGGAATTTAAATAGTGTGCTGGTCGGTTTTTGTCAGCTTGACACAAACTAGGGTTATTTGGGAAGAGGTAATTTTGAGTGAGATGATGCCTTCAACAGACTGGCCTACAAACAAGACTGTGCGGGCATTTTCTTGATTAATAGTTGAAGAGCTCAGCCCACTGGGGGCACCAGCCCCATTCAAGTGGTTCAGTAAGCAGTGTCCGTTGTATTTCAAAAACAGCAGGAAGGAGTCACACCATACAACAGGGCCCACATGGGAGGTTTCTTGAGGGGAGGGGAGAGAAGGGGCGGAGACTGGGCCCTGGGGAAGAGAGAGAAAGAGACAGGAGGTGGGCAAGGCCCGCCTTTTATAAGGAAATGTAGTGAATTTGCACAGGGGGTGCTCTTAGTGGCTGCAGCTGAGGTATATCCTGTCAGGACCCTAAGGGCAGGCCAGTACAGATGCCTAAATGCTAACATTTTGCTTATTATAAAAAGGTGAGAAGTTAGAAAGGGGTAGCAGGTGAGGAGGGGGATGAGGGCGGGGATTTTTGAAACTCCTTCCTGCTAACCTGGTCATCTTTGAGGGACCTGAGAAAACTAGGGTGGTGGCCATGTCCTAGGGTAGTTGGCTGTTTCACTTCACTGTCCAGGGTCTGTGGAACTGTCTGGCACCACTTGGACCTGGCAAGATGTTGTTCGAGGTGGAGCCAAGTTGATTCCCTGGAGCTCACAAAAAATCATGATGAAGTCGCCAGCAGATATGGAGGAGAGCCACGCGGTTGCATTTAAAACATGTTTTTCAAAACAATAGTTACATACACATACACACAGAACCCAGCTTACATTTACACATATAGGGTTAAATCCAAATCTCTCTCTCTCTCTCTCTCTCCTCTCTCTTTCTCTCTCTCTCTCTCTCTCTCTCTCTCTCACACACACACACACACACACACGCACACATTAAACAGGAGTTGAATAAATTAAAAAGTGTTCTGAGCCAGATGAAGCTGGCTTCTCCATCTCAGACTCACCTCACATATTGCAGCAAACAGACAGGACACTTAAAGAGAGAGAGTAGACAGACACAAGCAAGTCTTGGAGCAAAGAAAAAGGAAGAAAGTAGAGAATTCTTTCTCTCTTTCCCGACTGCCTGGTCCAAAGAATACTGAGGCCAGTCTCACATCCAGGGTAATGGTCAGAGGCAGGTAGCCCCACCGGAAAATCAATTGTTGGTTTTGAATGGAAAGCAAAGCTGTCTGTGAATGAGAAAGCAAATTTGTTGCAGGTGGAAGAGAGCAGATCCGCGGGTGCAGATAAGTTACTAGCGTGAAGTGGGTACCTTTGGCGGGCTCTGCCAAGGTATGCCGCTAAGCAAACATGCCACACACAAGAGTTAGTGCAAGAGGTTTATTGGGAGGGAGAGAGCCAAAGAGTGAAAGGGTGCCTCGGAGTGGGAACTTGAGAGAGGCGGGCAGACAAGAGGAAGAGAAGCAAGAGAGAAAAGAAGAGGCAAGAGAGAGAATTAGATGTAAGGGAGGAGTAAGAGGCAAGAGACTGAGGCAAAGAGAACACGCTCTGCCTGGCGGGCACTTTTCAAGGGTGTACATGCGGTGGAAAAGGACCTGGAGACAGGAGATGATGTAACTGCTTTGGCAGAGGCTGGGCAGGGGAAATGCGGCCTAACAGGGATGCACAGCAGCAGGCTTCCCAGCTAGCAGGAGCTGAGTAGAGCAGGAAGAAAGATCAGAAAGAAGGGTTTTGGAAAAAGCTTGAAAACAGGGTACCCCCTTCCATCTATTGGATCGCTGGCAGAAGTTGCAAAAGTCCGGGTGAAATACCGGCATATGGGGTGCCGGTAAATGGCCATTTGGATTGATATCTAAGGGGTATTAGGGCAAAGGCAGGTAAGTTTAGCCCTTAAGTCGGGTGGTAGGTGTGGTGGTAGGCTCATTTTCCACCAGTGAGGCAGAGAAGATCCAAGGGCTGGAATCTCTAGTGTCCCAGAAATTCAGCCAGGACTGGTGAGGAGGCACAGGCTCATCAGTGGATTGTCATCCAAAATAGAAGGGGCCAATGGGTGAAGAGCCCAAGGGAGACACAGTCGCCTGGTTCCAGGACTTCGAGAATGGCCGGAAGGCGAGGACTGTGCTTGAGAAACGAAGCCTCACTCATGGGAAATGGCCAGAAGTGAAGGGGGGAGGGGGTAGCAATTGTTGGTGTTGGATGGAGAGTCCCAGCCATCTGTTAGGTGGGAAAGTAGGGCTGTCGGGTGGACCAGGTTCCAGGGTCTCGGCACATCTCAGACTGCTGGGAGAGCCCATCTGAGTCTTGGCACCAAATGTTGTATTTCAAAAATGGCGAGAAGGAGTCACGCTGTACAACAGGACCCACATGGGAGGTTTAGTGAGGGGAGGGGAGAAAAGGGGCCTTGGGGGTGAGAGCGAAGGAAGAGAAAGAGACCAGAGGTGGGCAAGGCCTGCCTTTTATAGGAAAATGTAGTGAATGTGCACAGGGGTTGCTTTTAGTGGGTGCAGCTGAGGATGTATCCTGTCAGGACCCTAAGGGCAGGCCAGTACAGATGCCTGAATGTTAACAGTGTCCGTTCATGGTCTCCTTTACCGCCTCTATTTTCCTCTCTTGAGTGTCTGCTATGGCTTCTCCCAGTGATGGATTATCGTCTGTAATCCAAATCCTTTCTTCCCCTAGTTGGTTGTGGTCAGTGTTTTATTACAAATAGGAAGCAAATTAGGACAGATAACTTCTTCATCCACAAAACACAATATTCTTTAGCATGGAGGAATCACTGCTTAAGGGTGTTTTCCCCAAAGTACCATGCACAGAAAGGGATTATGTTCTGTTGCTTCGGGCTACACTCATCACCCTTGCGTGTGTCCCACCCAGCTCAAACTCAGAACATTTTCTCGGCCCCTCACTCTTTATGATACGTTACTATTTATAGACACAGTACCTGCTGTATGGAAAGCATGGCTCTAAGTACTTTACACGTCTTAACTCTTTTACCTTCACAGCACTCAGAAGAAAGATATTGTTAAAGATCACATAGATGGTTCTAGGAAGAACAAGGTGACACTTCTGTATCGTGTACTTCACTAGGCTAGGTCTATACATTTGCAGACAGCAATAGGTTGCAGCTAGGTTGTCTGTGTCGTCTCTTCCTCCTTCCCTTCCCCCTCCTCCTCCTCCTCCCTCTACCCTCTGAACCCCACTTCCTCTTCCTCTTGTTTTCATTTTCTTCTTTCTCTTCTTGGACAGCCTCGTTGTGTACTTTGGCTGGTCTTGAACTCTTGATCATCTTGCCTCAACCTCCTGAGTGCTGTGACTGGGTATGCGCCATCATGCCCAGCTAAGTATGTTTCTTCTTTCCATAGACATCTTTAAGGATTTTGACTCTGCACTACAATCCATTAATTTAAATGTCCTCACTTGTTGAGTATATGGCATGTGCAGTGTTCTGGGATGGACACTAGAGGTAAACCCACAAGCTGAGCCTGGCTCAGAAGGGACTGACATGGGGGAGGGATGCAAAATTCTTTCATCAATGCTTACTGTGCTGGATAACTTTACGTCAGTTTGACACAAGCTATAGTCATCTGAGAGGAGGGATCCTCAACTGAGAAATGCCTCAGTTTGGGCTGTAAGCAAGCCCATAGGGCATTTTCTTAATTAGTGATTGATGTTGGTGGCACCATCCCTGGGCTCATGGTCCTGGGTTCTATAAAAGGAAGAAAGTGTAGCAACCCATTATCCGGCACCCCTCCAGGGCCTCCAGGTCCCTTCCCTATTGGAGTTTCTATTCTAACTTTTGTTGATGATGAACAGTGATACGGAAGCATAAGCCAAATAAACCATCTGCTCCCCGAGTCGCTTTGGTCATGGTGATTCATCACAGCAATAAAGACCCTAAATAAGACACTGATAGAACTATGTATCTCAATAATTAAAAATTTCCAAGATAGATAGTGATTGAATGTTTGGGAATGGTTTGGAATTTGATGGATGGATGAGATGATAAAAGACATAAAAGGCAGAAGGCCTTTCTATGGTATATATAGAGCAAGTGATATAAAAAAGAGCAAGATGGAAACCAGGTGTGGAAATAATTGGGTTATATGACCAGTGATGGAAGGCAGCTTCTTACATGTGGGGTTTGACAAAGAAGTGGATTTGGTGTCTGGAGAGATGCCTCAGTTGTTAACAGAAACTGCTGTTCTTCCAGGGGACCAGAGTTTGGGTCTCAGCACTCATCCCAGATGGCTTTCAACCCCCTGAATCTCCAGCTCCAGGAGACCCGATACTCTTTCCTGGTCTCCACAGGCACCACACATAAGTGCACATAGCCACACATATACATACACAAAATTTTAAAAAAAATCTGTTGAAAAGAGAAGTGAAATCAACTGTTAATGGAAATAGTGTTAAAAAATTAAATCCTGAAAACCATGGGCATCTTATGCTTCCAACCCACTAAGTGGACAAGCTCATGGATAGCTGCCATTCAAAGTGATTTCCCCTCCTTTCAAGTACCCTGCCTTTTCCTCCTCTTCTTTGGTCTCTTATATCTCTTGCTTGACCATTGTCCAGTCTTATTACCTCCAACAATAAGCCAAGTTCATTTATCAAGGCTTACTTTTGAGTTTCAGAAAAATACTCAATATGTGCCATAAAATATAAATGAATTTAAATTTCTGCCACTTTCTACTTATGGATTCAAAAACTCCCTTTACTCGCAGAATAACCTAAGCACTGTAGTGAGAAAGAAGAATATGTGTTTGGGGTAGTAATAAGCTACTATGGGAAGAACCCTGAATTATTAAGTCTCAGCAGCTCTTGTTGGCTCCCACATAAGACTCTTCCTGGCTCATGAGGAAGCTTCAAGCTTTGAAATATCATAATTGAGAAAAGTAACAGAGTAGTAGTCATTTTTGTCGCCACTGCAACAAAATACCAGACAAAATCAACTTATTTTGGCTTATGGTTTGGAGGTACAGTCCATCATTGTTGGCGAGGCACGGCAGCAGGGACATGAAATAGCTGGTCAAATTGTGTGTAGTGGCAGGGCACAGAGAGAAATGAATGCTGACGCTCAGCTTGCTTTCTCGTTATACACAGTTCAAAAGTCACGACCAATGGCATGATGCGGACAGCACTGGGGTGAGGCTTCCCACCTCAGCTAAGTCAGTTTAGTGACTTCCTTGCATACATGCCCAGAGCTTTGTCTACCATGCGTTCTGGGTCCTGTCAAGTTGGCCATCAATATTCACCATCACGAACAGCACTGGCAACCTTTCAGCTCTGAGTCTTTTCAACCGTGTCCCTGTCCTCCCTGAGTCCATGTCCTATGTCAGATCTGCCTAAGTCTGATTAAAAGGTAGTGAGTTGGGACTCCTTTGATGACAGTCATTACTGTTAATTTATGTTTCCAGCTACCCTGTCTTTCTAGGCAGCAGGTTCCCCCACGGAGCTCTGTGTTTTTAAACATTCATCTTTCCATAACAGTGAGAGCTACTTACTCAGTTGACCTTCAGTGCTTGCCTGAGATTGCTGTCGTCCTTGTCAGTGAATAGAAATCTGCCTGTGTTTCATTCCTAGAGGAAATGGGAAGGTTAACTTTCTGAACGGCCTTGGCATGTGTTGATGATGACCTTCAGTGGGAAGATACTACTATTTCACCTTGGATTTTGATGCCCTCTTTCTCTTCTTAGATTGAAGAATCTATTGAGACACACTTTGGCAGTCGCAGCAGAAGGGCCATCCTCTTCAGGCCCCTTTCGTACAGCAGAGCGGAGCTTCAGATGCACCGGCACCTCCTTGACCAGCATGGTTACAGTGTCAGCACTGTGGAAGAAAGACCTGGTGCTGGCCTAGATCTGGAGCTATTGGACCAAGGTCAGAATAATAAGCAGCTCTCAGAGTTACTCCACATATGAACATGTTCTAGACTATGCTGCTAATTTTCTTCCTATCAAACTGTTTCACAAAACAAGGTTTTATCCATGATCAAATATCTCATATCGTATACACTCAGCTTCTTTGATTCTTTTTATTACCTTTTCTCAATTTGCTTTAGTTAGATCTCTTTATTCTTGAAATGATTCTGCTTGCATTTTGGAGTCACATAGTTCATATTTAAATGCTACATTAAAAATGTTTATGTTTATGTGTGTGAATACATATTCTTTCTAGCACTGAACTGCTCCATATTTTAAGAAAATTGCCACTTCATTTGATGGCAAGTAGAATGTGCTGGAAATTGTTTTGCAAAACCAGTTGAAATGGGATTCACAGATGGTTCTAAATAGGAAAGTGGTAAGGACATTTATTATACATGCCATTAGTCATCAAGTATTTTCATTTCTATCATTTGAAGAGAAAAATAAGAAACAAGTTGTTATAAAATTGCTTGAGAGAAAATTGAGTACATGAATGAGGTTGAGAGAACAAAATGAGTAACAGCTACTACCTCCCCAAGAGCTGAACACAGGGCAGGTCCCACACTATACTCTGTATTCATGGCCTTATTCAACACGCTCTGTCACTGCCTGACTAAAACGAAGAAACATGAATGGAAACTGAGTCTTTCTGGGAAGAAATGGACCATAATGATGTGAGGGAAGGATGGATGGGAGGCGCTGAGTCCCACGCTCATTTCCTGTGTTCTTCTTCTTTGCCCCTCTGCTGCCTTAGTCTCTTGTGGCTCATTATCCTACAATGAATTCATGGGAGATACAGTGATGCAGACTATGCATTCAGCATAAGCTAGTCACATTTTCATTTTTATGAAGACACAATATAGCCATCCCTCAGTGCCCACAGAGGATTGGCTCCAGGGCTCCCTGCAGACACCCAAATCCCTTTTATGAAATAGTGTAGTCTTTGCAAATAACCATTCCACACACATATTTTGAATCATTTCTAGATCATTTATAATACCTAATACAATATACATATAACACACATCATTTTTATGCATAGAGCATTATTCAGGGAATAATGACAATAAAAAAAATTTCGCTTTTAATGCACATGTGAGAACTAAAAAGTTGTCAAAGTAGAATTTGTGGAAGTGGGACCCCAAATATGGAAAGGTTTTGTGTGTGTGTGTGTGTGTGTGTGTGTGTGTTTTCCTTTTTTTTTCATAAGAAAGGGAAAAGAAACAATTTGAATTAACTGCTTTTTTTCAAAGGTAGTTTTCTTTGGGAAAGAACAGTCAGATTCTGGTGTCCCATACTCTCGTAATGAGGTAACAAGCTGGCTTCTCATTCAGTGTGGTATCCCTTTACTGGCCTGTGGGGGTGAAAGAACATTGGAAAGACATGTCTGAGAAGGGTGGATGATATTTGGCCCTGATCACCCTCACCCTTGGCTGGTGAAGCTCTCAGGGAGTAGAATCCATGAAGATCATTTGATGAGAAGGAAACAATTGTAAGGTGTTGAGAGTACTGTTTGGAAGGCAGGTCTGTGAATGCAGCCTACTGCTCTCTGTCCTGTAGGAGTGACTTAGAAATCCAAACCAGAGACCTCCGCCTACAAGTAAGAAAAACATGGAGGAGCACACAAGCCCTGGAATGTTGATAAGAGCTGAGAACAAAGTTGTGGTGAACTCATTTGAGTTTTGTTGGGTTTGTTCTGTTACAAGGGAACAAGCTAAAGGCCCAGAGCATTTGGAAGTGCCATCATCAAAACCTCAGTAGAATAGAATAGACTAGAATACTGTGTCACCAGCATTCCCAGGGCCACGCCACGCGTTCCTGGTGACACGCTATTGTGGTCTGAAATCCCTATATCCCACAACATCTTGATGCTGCCCCTGACTTAGTATGGATACAATGTGGATTATCTGTGCATTTCACTTTCAATTCAATTTTAAATTTCTCCAGCTGCAAAACAGATGGATTGCATCACCTCTTTCTCCTGACGCCTGTGGGTCAGTTTGACACAGAGTAGGGAGGATGGCTTTGCAGCTTCCAAGTACTACGAAAGTGCAAAGACAGCTTGGAGCAATAGAAAGAATCTGGCAGCCGGAGTTGCTGCTGGGCCTGATGACCAGCGATAACTGTGTAGTGACACTAGCATTTGATGTGTAGATGATGATTCAATTTCCTTTCCCACATTCTGCCAGCTTTAAAAACATCTTTCTAGCTCAGGTTAGCATTCTCTCACTCTGTTACCTAGTGCCTCCAGCAAAAGGATCAATTTCACAATATCTGAAGTATGGAAATTGATTTTGGTCTGTAGATTTGACTTTTAATTTTTTTCACTGTGGAGCACTGTGGAGACAATACCTGAAGTAAAATAGCCCTGTGATTCTAATCTAACGTGTATCATGTGGAATTAAAAAGGAAATCACAGCTTATTTTATACGACCACCAATTTAACCTATAAGCTATGTTTGAACTGTAAATACTACAGAAATACTTTTTTCAGAATGGAATTCTCGTGATTCCTTTGCTGGCGCCCGGCTGACTGCCTCGTTATTTTACCTCATGTGCATCAGCAGAGAAAGAAGCTACACGGATGTGTGTGAACTTGTGCCCCCCAGGCTGAGCAGCTTGGCAATGGCGACAACTCAGAAGGACCTGGAGTCCTGTCCTGCATGCCTTTTATTTTGCCATTGCCCTTTCATCTTGGTGCTAACCTACAATACGAAAACATGATATTAAAATAAAAGTAGATGCCCGCCCCCAATGCTGCAGAGGGCACAGGGGCAGGCTGGATGTGTTGATAAAATGCATTCATGTACAAAGGAAAGTAAGTACGAGAACTTTTTTTCCTTAAAAAAAAAAAAAAAAACTATTATTTTTACGTGTTCTTCTCTCTTGTCCTGACTTCACCCCAATCACTCTGCTGACCTCTCTTTTTGTGCCTTTTTCTAGCTGAGAGTCATTTTTCAAAGCCTTTATAGGATGATAAAAATAATAATAGTTAGAAAAATATATGAAAAGGGTCATGGACCAGACAGGCAGCATACCACTTTTAAATATAATCATTCATACTGGTAGAGTAACTTCATTTTGTTGTTGTTGGTATTTGTTTGTTTGTGTTTTTTTGTTGTTGTTTTGGGTTTTTTTTTTGTGTGTGTGTGTATGGGTGTGTGTGTGTGTGTGTGTGAGAATGTTGCCCTTACAGGCCAGAAGATATGTCAGATTCCCTGGAACTGGAGTTGTTGCGAGCTCCATGTGTATGCTGGGAATAGAACGCTCATCCTTTGGGACAGCAGCCAGGGCTCTTAACCATTCTGACTCATCTCCTCAGTCCTGGGCTTTGTATTTTATTTGTGTGTGTGTGTGTGTGTGTGTATTTGGTTTTTTTAATTCTATTTCTTAATAAATACCCCTTGAAAGGAAAAGTTGGCAATTTCAATTCCTAAATTATGATATGAGCATTAGGGATCCTCCTTCCCTGGGGGTTAATTCCGTGCTGGGGCATAAGAGAAGTTCATGCTCCATTGGGAACGAATATGGGTTCTTTCATATTCATGTGAATGTAAGTCATTTCGGCTCTGGGTCTCTGTTAAAGGCAGTTGTAATATTTACTTCCAAGTAGCACATGAAATGGATTTAATCACTTTCTCTAGCCCCATTTGAGAAGAGGCAAATGAAAGTTCTGCCAACATTTCACCTCATTCATAGTTCTGGAATGGGGCCCAGATCATATATGCTAAGAACATATACATGTGATTCTCAGGTGCATCCATGTTAGGGACACTGATCTCTGGGGTAGATGATAGGATCGAGGAGCAACAGTTCTCAGGATTCATTTTAGAAAGGAAACTACACAAAAGCCTGCTTGCTGCGGCACCACCGAGTCGCTTATCATTTAAGAGTGTGGGTGTTTATAGTCGGTCTTTCATCCTTACACTGGTTTTGAGAACAGCACAAGGACAATGGTCCTTTTAGAGCTAAGCCTACAAAATGTCACAGACCGAGAGCATATTTTCATGGCCTTCCAATCCCTTGCTTTTGAAAAATAGAGCATATGTCCTTGCATTCAGGGGAGCATATAATTCTCTAAGGAGGAGAGGAACAGGAACGTACTACCCATTCACTCTCTCTCCCAGCATGCTGGCACTATTTAGTAAATCAGCACTTTGATGCGTAGTGGCCTAAAAGAGAATAGATGTTTTCTAAAAGTTTTAAACCTTACTCCTTAAGTGAAGTTTAAATAAAATGTGGCCCAAGGGACTCAGAGTAGTTTTTATAGTGGATCAGAGTTATTCACGTGTATTTGAAGAGCAAACTTTGAAATACATCTTATACTTGCACATTCTGTGTGTTACAGACCAAATCTGATCTCAAAGCCACAGATTTGGAATAGCAATTATATTTTCTGACACAATTGCATGAGGGATTTTCTATGTAATGTTTTCTGAAGAAATAAAAAAAAAAAGGGAAAGGCCTTACTTGCTAAGGTTGGCCAAATCTGGTCCAGTGGCTGTTTGTGCAAATAAAGCTTTGTTGGAACACAATCACATTCTTTTGTTTTCATGTTATGTTTGGCTACAACAGAGTTGATTAGTTGCAATGTGCATTGCATGGTCCTACACCCTAAAATTTATATTGTTGTACCTCTATGGGAAGGTTTTTGACTGATGTATCTGGAGAGATCAATGGATATAGCTTGATCCAATAACAAGCTGACAATTGGAACCTAGGTTTGAAATGATTTGGTTTTTTTTTTATTTTAACTGCAACAAACCTCATCCAGAAACAATTTTATGGATTGCAGTAAAGCATATAATAGCACAGCTACTAAAATGGAGATATAAAATTAGGACCCATATTGGATATTCCTTCTTAGCTTTGCTGTTAAACCTCCAAAGATCCAGAGCAACAACTGAAAGTTTTACTCTCCGGAAGAAAGGAACAAATGTTACAGTTACACCTTCCAGCTTCCCACACGACCCAGGCTAGTCTCAAACCGATCTCAGTTTCCTGGTATTACAGGCTCGTGCCTCCACACTTGGCTTAGCGTCTTATTCTCCTATAACCTTAGAAGAACACTGATACTCTACTCATGGGCTAACCTGGTGCTAGGACACAAATCACACAAATGTAACAGTGGCAGTCCATAGAACCTGTACTTCATATGCCGCCATCTAAGTCCAGATTCAAAACCACTGCACTCATTGGCCAGGGAATTTTCAAGGGTCTCTTCTCATCTTTGCCTGTTGATTTTTGGAGAGGCGAGATGAATTTAAACGTACTGAGATGCAGATACCTAAACTTTGGACGGGTAAATGGACACTATGAACTCAAGCAGAGAGTCCAGGGTGTTTGTAGA
>CABHPH010135569.1:0-28195 GCA_902168325.1 Peromyscus nudipes
GTACCCAGCGCCATCTTTAAGGCGCGGCTGCACGCAGCTCCCTACAGACATGCACCCATCTAACACCAGGTTCAGGGAGAGATGCGGCACAAGGGAAATTCGGCAGACACTGACAGAACAGGACAACTGATGTCCATGCATAGCTTCCATGAGTACAAGGACAGGCGTTGCACACAGACAATGGTGCCTGCAGGTCGTACTCATAAAAAGTGGAGCAACTGAAAGAATTGGCTTTCTTCCCTTTTGTTACTACCTTTTGGGGTCTGAATTTCTTTTTCTTAATTTTTAGAAAACAAAATATAATTTTATCATGTCCTCCCATCTGTTTCCTCCCTCCAGCAACTCCGAAGGCCCCCAAATCCCTCTGAAAGCCATGTCATATAACCACAGGCATAAATATATAAATACACCTTGCTGAGTCTTTTTCGTGTTCCTTGTATGTGATTTCAGGGCTGACCATTTCGGATTGGATACTCAATTAAGGTGCTCATCTTTAGGGAAGACTAATTTCCCAGCTCTAAGCATTCCTTAGTCATCTGTAATTCTCTATCTAGGGGTGGGGAACTACAAGATTTCCCCCATTGGGTACTGATAAAATTCCAAAGATGTTCCTCATAATTATACAATTTTTATTATAGAGGCTCTTGATTTGACACTATACACATACATTCAGTGTGACTCCATCTCATAGCTTTTACTCTTTAGTGTTTCCTACATATTTGTACACATTTTGTTTTTGTTTTGTATTTTCATGATTTTTTTTTTGTATTAAGTATTTGAAGTCCTGAATGTTTTCTATTCTGTAGGCAAAGTCTGGCTTTCTGGTTAGGAAATCTAGTTAATGACTAGATACTACCTGAGGAAATCTTTTATACCCACTGCAATAAGTGCCTTGATGACTATACCCCTTAACAAACTAAGACCCTAGCCACAAAATTAACAGTGCCCTCACCATGAAAAATCTCCAACCCATGAGAATGGAAGCATGTTTGAAGCATTCTTTAGGAGAAAGATAAACATATTGTGGTCTCTGTGTGCCTAAGGTTTATGTTAATATAATGCCATGTTTGCTGTGAACCAAAGTGTGTCCTTACAAACTTTATCTTTGAGCCCTATATCCAATGAAACCATATTTGTATATAGAGCTTTGGGGGAAGTAATGTACTTTTATTTAGATAATAAGAGTGGAATCCCAAATTTAACAGGATCATAAGAAAAATTCAAGATCTGGAAATCAGAGAAAGAGAGTCATGATACTGGATCTTTCCTCCCTCTCTCCCCACATACAAACCTAGCAAACCTATAATTGAGTTTATAGTAACCCTATGGCCAGTAACCATGGACTTCAGAGAATGAAAAAGTGTGACAAATGAATCTGCTGTTTAAGCCACTCAGGTGTGGTTTTGTGATGGCAGCCCTAGCTGACTATTCTATAACTGGGTTGGATCAAATTAATAATCATCCTGAGATAGGTGAGTGTGTTCCACACATCCCGACTGCAGATGTTTACTTCCTCTCTTTCTGAACTCACCCATTGTAAACTTTGATTTATTAGCACACTCACCAAGTGTCCCTTTTATTAATTATTAAATATATATATATATATTCAGGTTAATAAAGCACATGCAATTCAGAGAAGAACAAATAAGCAGCTGCTACTCCTCCTTTGCTGCTCTCTTGTGACAGTGAACTGGGTTGATAAGTATTACTGAAGTAAGTACATATGAAACTATTTCTTCATTTCCCCTTTAATCATCTTAATTGTTAAATATTCTTTCCTTGCTCAATATTTTCTCACATTAGACTACATTAGCAAGGTTTTCAGCCGCAAACATTGCATAAAGCATACCCTTCTTCACACAGTACTCTTCACAAAGATGAATTTTCATTATGCTATTTAAAACATCTTAAAACACTTTAATGGTAAGTTGTTTTCTGCTGAGGAATGTTGACTTTCTCTAGCCTTCTGTTAACCTTCTCTCTGTACTGTCACATAGTCACACATTCCTCAATTTAATAATATTGCTCTTGATGCTGTTCTCGAAAGCATTTGTATATTCTTATGTAAATTGTCTTTTTAAAATGAGTTACTTTTACTTTGAATGAAAATTGGCAAATCTAAAATGTTTTGAATTTAAGATGCATTTGAGCACATGCTTTAGGGACAGTGTTTGGAATTCTAATATAATTTTATTTATTACTGGACACAGAAAATGTGGTTTTGGTAAAATCTACATTAATGCATATGCATTTTATGATTTAAAATTCTAAATGTCACTTGAAATGTGGTTTGATGTCATAAGTAAAATATGCTTTTAGAAATACTTCTATCTTGATCTCTGCTTTAAACTAAGAATCTGTCACAACAATCTTAAGTCATCAATTGACTTGCTCTGTCCAGCAGTTATTAAAAAACAAGTGATCTTGTTTCTTATACTGGATGATTAAACCATGCCTACTAATTGTATTATCTGTGATTGTCAACAAATTTTATTCACGTTCTCTTGTAAAATCTATTTTTATGAATGACTCCCCATTAATATCATATTATATTTCCAACTATACCAACCTATCAAATCTGTTATTGAATAAAGAAACCTTAAATAATAAAAAGTAAGCTTATATTCTTTCCAAAATGTTTTAATTTTAAGGATTTATTTGAAAAAGTATGAAATTATATATATGAATGCATACATATTCTTGTGTATTCACACACATACAATGCAAAGTCTCACACCTATAATGAGCTTTAATGGATTGGGAAATCAACACAATCAATTGATTGTATCAATTTAAAGAGGTAAATCTCTTCCTTTACCTAATTGTTTCTTATTCTAAAGATCACTCAGATCGACCCTATTTATGCTTAGTAGACTCCGTGTCTAAAGACTACAATTAGTGACAGGCACAATCTTTATATGTAGATGATTAGTTCAAATTCAGTCAAAGATGTTACTGCTTGGATAGTTACTGAGTTGGAAAGCCATTCAAACTCTATTTCAAGTTACAAATGGTGCTTTGATTACACTTTAGGCTCTATTTTTTAACAATGGCCTTGCATGCTTTTCCTTCTTCATCATTTGGCCCTATATTTCCACTGCTACATGCAATAAATACACTTATTCTGTAGTAATAAGCTTTTGAATTTCCTTCTTTACAAAATTTATAGGAGACTACAGAGTACTCTCTTTTCTGTCCATGTTGGAGTCAGGAATGCAAGTGTAGAGATCTGGTTGTCATTTCTTTCAAACTGGAAGGTACTATGTATGTGAGAGTTTTTTTCAGGCTAGAAAGACATGTAAAGAAATTTGGGTCATAGGGACAAAATGCAGCTGAGCTGGAGAAAGAACAATTTTCCTGTATCTCACAAAGATGTAGTTTTTGTGTCCTTGAGAAAATGTTGTAAATGCTATTGTTTTTCCTTTGCATGGAGGAAATGGCTTTAAAAGAAAGGACAGCAGCATTTTTTGCACACAGTCACTGATACTGACATATCCTGAGGGAAGTGGAAAATGCCAAAGAGAACATTTAGAAAAACTGTCCCAGGGCAGAGCTAACATATGCAATAAATGTGTATTTACTAGGGAGCAACGAGGTCTTCACTTGGAGACGGGGGACAGAGTTAACTGAACAAATATACTACAAACATAAATTTGCAGTACTTCTAGCTGAGCAATAAAGTAAGCTTTGCTTATTGTGTTTATTAACAGAAATTTACAACAGTCAGTTAGGAAAGAAAATTACTTAATATTCTATGGAAAACATGCAGATCAAAAATTATTTTACAGAAATAATTCTTTTTACAATTAAAAACTCAGTATTCCTGAGGATAACAGAACAAGACAGAGGTAGCTATCCCATGTTTGCAACAAAGGAAAAGCTTGTTAATATTTTCTCATTTTAATTTTCTGTGTTATCTGGAAACTTTTATGTTCATAAACTAACCTGATGTAAATTAACATGCCAAATTGGAATTTAGGAGTCCTCAGACTGGAGTGGTTTTAGTATATATGAGCTTTGATATAATAGTAAAAATTTGTTCCTTAATTTTCTTATTTTTAAAATGTTTAAATTATTTCTTTTACATTTTGAAATTATAACACAATTGCATCGTTTCTCTTTTCCTTTTTTCCCCTTCCAACCACCCATGTTGCTGTCCTTGTTTTTTTTCAAAGTCATGGCATTTTCACTAATTATCGTTACGTAGATATGTGTGTGTGTGTGTGTTTACATAAACAGTCATAACTACATAAATACAACCTGCCCATCTGTATAATGTTACTTGTATGTATGTTTTCAGGACTGACCATTTGGTGTTGGACCACCAGTTGGTGTGCTCTTCCTTGAGGAAGACGATTTCTCCCGCTCTAAGTGCTCCTTGGTTGCCTACAGTTCTTTGTGTAGCGCTGAGGTCTCACGGGCTCCCTAGTGTACTTTAAAATGTCTGTGGTTGTCATCCCTGTTCAGATCATGTTTAGACATGCATGTTAGTGACACTTTATGAGTAGTATAGCTTCTGATGTTCCGAGGAAAGCAAATCCGCAGCAGACTCTTGCAGCTCTCACGATCTTTCTGTCCCCTCTTCCACAGGTCTCTGAGACACCACAGCTGTAATATAGATATATTTATGGGGACTGGGGTCCAAAACTGTCTCTGCCTCCTAAATGCTGAGACTGAAGGTGTGTGTCACCAAATCCTGATAACCCTGTGTTCTTCTAAACTGGACGTCCACTGTCGGAATCATGACAATCCTCAGTTGAACCTCGACATAATATCTTTGGGCAGAAGTGACTCCATTTCTCTTATGTACCAAAATGTCTGTCTCATTTTCAATGCTGCTGTTTTATTGGTGTGATAATGATTGAGGAAATGCTTATTAGCTTTTAATTAAAAGTGAAATACAAAGGTTTTCTATTTAGTTTAAGTCTCCTGGCCTCAGATCGCTGTACAAACACCATTTTCTCTAGACATTTTGCTTCACAGAATGATCACTGTGTGAGGAAGGGTGGGCCACCTCCTCCTTCAGAGAATAGACAGTAAATACGCTGTGTACACTTTACTATCTCTGTTACAACTACTGAACACTCTTGGAGGGAGACATTAGCCAAAGACTGTCCATAGTGAAATGTCTGTCTCAGCAAAGTGCATCTGCAGATCCTGACATTTGAATTTTTTTCATGTTACAAAATATTTTAACTACTTCAAATATAAATATATTTCTTAGTTTTTAAACCATACAAAAATTATTATAAAGTTGGATTTGTCTCATGAGATAGAATTTGACTACTTAATGAGCTAAGTACCACATTGTCACAATGTTATCAATATAAGAAAAAAGTGTTGGTTGTATTGTTCTTTTTATTAGATGTTTAGTTCTTATTGAATTATGTTTTCCAGTTAATTCTGAAAATGTGACACAATTCACTACTAAACCCAGAGAACTTGAAATCATGGAAGAAGTCTATTTTAAGCTAATAGTAAGAAGTAAAGGAGGTAGAGAGAAGACTGAGAAGTTAGGAGAACCAGCTGCTCCTGCAAATAATCTGGGTTTCTTTCCAGCACCCATATGGCAGTTTACAATTGTCTGTTAATTCCAGTTTCAGGGTTTCTGACTCCCTCTTCTGGTCTCCACAAGTACTGTATGCAAGTGGTGTACATACATACAAGCAGGCAAAACAGCATATATATATAAATATATGTATAATGTAATATATTTTTATATATAATATAATATAAAATACATTTTATATACAATAATATATATAGAAAAATAATATAAATATATTTTATATATAATAGTATATATGTAAAGAAAAATAATATAAATATATTTTTCTTTATAAAAGAAGTATGGCTGGAAAGATGGCCTAACTGTTAAAGGCTTGGCTCACAGCCATGAAAAAGAAGTATATATGAAGTAAGTAGGAAATATTTAAATGTGGAAAGCATCATTTTAGTTGGTTAAGGTATCTGCAAAGTAAAAGTCACTGTGCATTGATACAGTGGACATAGCAAAAACATTATTTGTACTCTTTGTTATAGATGCAGAATGAAGATATTTAGGTACTGTAAATTTATTTGTTACTATTCTGTAAAAAGTAATGAACAAATTAAAGGGATAATAGAGATGTTGACTAACCCTGCTCTGAGTTTGAAGAAAAACTAAGCTCTCACTTATAAACTGAAATAGAATAATTTTACCAAGCTAAAAACTTCTTTCCTGGTAAGTGGTTTGCCTGCTTAGGACATGCCATTGAGCTTTCAGAATTGTCCTTCACCTCAGGAATTTTTGTTACTCTGTACTTAGAACTGATATTCTTCTACCCACATGAGAGTTCAGAGACACGATTGAATACATTAGAAATTATAGCCCTTGCTGGAAACAAAGAGAGGGGATGGTATTAAGCCAAGAAGGCCAGGAAGCTGTGTGAGATTCTGGATGAATAAATCAGATGCAAATTCTCTGGAACAATCTTCTCACTTTAAGTGTTTCTAGTAATAGAACGACTTCCAGGCAAATACAAGACAGAGGGCACAGGGGGTGGACGGCTTCATCAGACAATTTACAAAGTCATCAGCAGCTGCTTTTGCTTTTGAACGAGTGAAAAGGGGTACAGAAAGGGTATGGATGGAGGACAGGAAAAGGAGAAATTAGTATTTATAGTCTCAAAAATTAAAATGAATAAGTAAAAAAAAGTTTTAACTTGCTTTATAACCTAAAAACAATGTATGCCACCACTACTCTCCCTCCCTCCCTCTCTCTCTCTCTCTCTCTCTCTCTCTCTATATATATATATATATTCCATCCATATTCCATCCAGTTACCTTTTTTTTCAATTTCAAACATTTAATATAGCCAAAGAAACAATGCATAGTCAAATTCTTAAATGTACAAAGTTCTATAGTGGAATCCAACATTAATATTTAGTGGGAGCAAATATATAAATACATGGAAAACTTATCCACGAAGCAAAGAGTGCATCAAATTTCTTTCTTTTATTCACAGTTTCCATGACCTTTCATATTATTTTTATTTACTATTTTATTTTGGAACTGATTATAGAATCAAATACAAAGTACAAGGGTATAATCCTCCACACACCCCCAGAATTCTATCCTACCAATTGTACTGACTTCTGGGCTCATTCAGCGTGCCTGTTATAGGTAGAAATCTGTTATAGAGAAGCCATTGGTACCCAAGAGATTGGAATTTTGACAATGAGTGTGCTTGTCTTAGTCCTGGTACCTGTGCAGCTGGCTGTGGATTACAATCCAAGAACACTACTGCTGAGTCTCCACTTAAAAGCCACTGAGTGCTTTGGGCCATCATTACCCTCCTCATTTTGTGCTCAGATCCCTAAAAAGGATGAGGGTCATATCGATAGTGCTTGGGTGTGAAAGTATTTTCCAAGGATGTAGCAAAGCTAACAGAGCTGCCCAGTGCATGCTCCAGTGTATCATTGGGTTTTATTTACAGGATCAAAGATAAATTTATTACAAATGCAAAGGCTGTGACCATAAACAGTGAGCCCTTTTGAGATAGGGAAGGTTTTGAGTTACTAGTTACACATGCAAAGCTGGCCCTAGAAGCTAAACTTTACTGAAATCCCACGTCTTTACTTTTCAGTTGCTATGAAGATACCCTTATAAAAGCAAGTTAAGGAGGAACAGTTTTTTTTTGGCTCATGGTTCAAGGGACAGTCCATGATGCCAGTGATGTCCTGGAGGTAGCAGCACAGTGCACCTGTGATCAGAAAAAAGTGTAGTAAAGACTGCCTATACTCAGTTATCTTCCTTCTTTTTAAAAAATAATCTATTTTTATTTTATATCCATTGATGTTTTGTCTACATGCATTTCTGTGCAAGGGTATTGGATTGCTTGGAATTGGAGCTGTGAGATGCCAGGCAGATGCCTGGGAATTGAACCTGGGACTGTTGCGCCATCTCCCCAGCCTCTAACTTAATTCTTTTTATGCAGTCCAGGACCTCACAGCAGGGAATAGTGCTGTCCATTATCAGGGGTCTTCTACTTCAATTAACTTCATCAACCGAATCTCTCACCAACTTTCCCAGAGGTTTATCTTCTAAGGAATTCTAGACTCTGCCAAGTTGACAATTGGTATCAACCTTCACAGTCATCCTCAGAATCCACATCACAGTAAATTGTCAAAACAGCTTTACCAGATGGGTACAACCACTGGTACATGTATCAAAAAGAGGAAAAAATCAAATTACAAACAGAGTAATTTACCCACTTTATCTAAATTAACAAGTGTATGATCCTACTATGAGTAGTCTCACCTGGAATCTTCACTCCAAACTTACTCAATTTCTCATATATCAAAAAAATTTATTATCTATCAGTAAATCTACAAAGCTTTATCTTTAAATGCCCTTCATCTGATCCTCTGAATCCTCTGGGTCATTTGATCACCTAGGGCCTATCTGGTATAGAGAGAATATTCAATAAAACTGAACCTGTCATTTATTTCAAATTCTGTATTCGGTCAAGCCATTCTTTAAAATTCATGTAAAGTAATTTGTTGAAACTGAAAATAATTCAACATGTACTTTTATCAGTTATAGACTAGAAAAGAACCAAAAATGCATCCCAACAGAAAAACTAGAGATGGCCAGTAAAGGCAGAATAGGAAGAGGCACAGCTTTAAATGCATAGTTAGTTCAAGAATACGCTAAGGGCTAAAGAAGACCATATCTAATAAAAATCAAAATTACAACAACAACACATTCGATCACAACAGTGACAATATCAATAATGTTTTTAAGAAGGTAGAAAGTAGTCAGGGGTGTGTGTGTGTGTGTGTGTGTGTGTGTGTGTGTGTGTGTGTGTGTATTCGTGTATGAATCAGCAATATATGAAGTTATGTAGTAATCATATTACTTAAATAGGAATAGTTACTTCAAATGTTGTTCTTAATGCATGCAATAGAAGCCTAAAATCCTCTTGAATATAAAATTCAATACTTATAGGAACTCGAGTGCTGTGGGATGTCCTATATGCTGTGAATATATGTTGCTATGATTGATTGATAAATAAAACGCTGATTGGCCAGTAACCAGGCAGGAAGGATAGTGTAGGCAGGACAAGGAGAGAGGAGAATCCTGGGTGGAAGAAGTTTGAGTGAGGAGACGCTGCCAGTTGCCACGAGGAGAAGCATGATGTAAGATACCATAAAGCCACGAGCCACGTGGCAACTTATAGATGAATAGAAATGGGTTAATTTAAGATATTAGAACAGATAGCAAGAAGCCTGCCATGGCCATACAGTTTATGAGTAATATAAGTCTCTGTGTGTTTACTTGGGGAACGCGAATGGACACAGGAAAACTTCAGCTACACTTCAGGAAACACATTCCTTTATGACATCTACATTCTGATGTAGAGAAACTGAGGCTCAGAAAAACTGTCTTCTCCCTCAGGAGACAGTGTGGACATATGGTGATGCCTATATCCTAATGGACACAGTATGACTCTAGGATAGTCTTTAGTATACCACAGGACCTACTGTAGTAGCATTGCAGGACTTTCTTTTTTGAAGCCATAATATTAAAAATTACATCAAATGCAAATAAGAATTCCATGTAAGCTGTTTACATGAAAAACAGTTAAAACTATAACATGTGAGTAGCTCAGTGTTAATGGCACTTAGTGTGCGAGCCTGATTACTTTCTCAGATCTCATGGTGTAAGGAAAGAAGGGACCCTTGACTATTATCCTCTTACCTTTAGACCTGCACCATGCCATGCATGCAAATCCCCCCACACAAACACCTCTTTCCCAAAAATTGTTTTTCCTACCTTTATATATTTACCTCAGAATATTTGAATATTGTTTAATAATTAATTTAAACAATGAATATTTATTGAGCATTTAGCATAATCTACATATGCTCTAGATAAATAAGCTATATCAGTAAAAAAAATAATGATTCTTGTGATTGAGGTGCTGATAATTTTTCTTTATATGATCCTATATTGAAAACATGTCTAAGAATTTATTCATGATAAAGACAACCAGTGTGCAATTATCATTATTTTACTGAGTCATGTAAGTTCACATCCCCATTTCCTGTCACTATCATTGTATCTTCTATTATTACTTTCCTCAGCATCTTTTCAGTGATCTTTTCCTTCTCTTTTTAAGCACTGTGTAATCATTACATTTTAGCTCCCACTAAGGGATAAGTTAAGTAACTTCCTGCCCAGCCATTCCCCAGCCAGTCTTCTGCAGCACTGATGTGTGTGATGGTCCATTTTGCCAGCTAGGTAGGGCTGATAAAGAAACACACCTTTTGGCTCCTGTAAGTTCCCAGGGAAATGAAATCATGAGATCCTGACCTAATAGATGGAGTCGTAATATCATAGCTGGCCTTGCTGTGAGATGGGGAAAAGTAAATGAAAGTGTTGTTCTTGGAAGGAACAGCATATACTCTCCCACGTCTCTTCCCTCTTTCTTTGATTCCTTTACCTTCTTCTCAATTCAATACCTGTGGGAACCTCTGCATCATATTGAGCCCAGAAACACGGAGCGAATGCACCCTGGGCTGCACCCATGAAGCCATGAGCTAAAGAAAACAACTATTTCCTTAAACTGTGCCTGTCAACTAATTGGTAACACTGGCAATAAAATGGAATAACACCAGTGGCTTGGTTTTCCCTGAAAGAGGAAAGGTCTATCGCTGGACAAACAGACAGATACCACCACCATCACCACCACCATCACCACCACCGTCACCACCACTATCACCACCACCAGGCACGTTTCTACAGCTAGCTGGTCCTCTTTAAACACCACCTCAAACAAAAGTTACTTTCCTCATCCAGTCACAAAATTAACCTGTAAAAAAATTAGAATTGCATTTGTTAGCATATTTTAATAGCTTTATACTTTTTTGAATTGATAATATTTTAAATGATAAAGCAAATTTCACTGTGTTTCTGTTTGGTTATTTTGATGTTCTCTGTTTTTATTGTTTTGAGACAAGTTCTTCAGGCTGATGGGCTGAGCTTAAATTCTCTGTAGAATGGAAGAGAATCCAGAACTTGAGGTCTTCCTGCCTCCCTCAAGAGACGGATAGTTAGTTCTAAGACACTGAGAAATAGATTCTTTTGCAAAAGCTCAAATAAGCCTTTTTATTTCTATAAAATAGGAGACAAGCAGGGAAATTGAAAATGCAGTTGAATTTCAACGAAGAGCTTTAAATATAACATTTTTATTTATTATTTAGAAATTTAAAATATCAATATAATGTATTTTGATCACATGCTCCCACCAATCTTTCACCTAACTACTCAAGTACCACCATTCAAGGAGGAAAATGTAGATAAAATTAAGACTGTTTCACAGTCCTATAATCCCAGATGTTTGGGAGACTCAAGGACAGTCTGGGCAATAAGAAACCCTATCCCTATACTTTACAGTGCTGGGGCGCAGCTTAGTGGTATAGCATTTACCCAGTGTACAGGAGTTCCCAGTCCCAATTCTAGGTACCACAGAACACATTTAAAAAATAAATAAAATCTCCATTTAGTTGACATATTAACTTCTAAAGACTTTCAATTTCCCATGGAAATATGGCAAAGGTTGAGTTATGCCAGAGAGGCACTCACCTGGAATTCTGATGTACTCACATTGTGAGTCTAAAGGTTCTCTCAGGGTAGCCTAAGGCTTTCCTAATAACATTCTGGACCCCTGCTTCTTTATATAGGAAAGAAGTGTCACGTTGTCTCTGTATTTAAATCACTTGACATAGAAGCATTAGTCTATGGTGGATTTTACAATCAGGGGACACAGTTTAAAAACAAGAACAACAGAAATCTAACAAAGATAAAAACATTTGTTCTAAAATGAAAAGTTTTGAGTCAAGAATCTTAGCAAAATGAATACACAGGCAACAAACTGATCAAACATACCATAATCTCTAAACCTGTGTTGAGAAGTAGGTCAGAAGTGATATCTTTTGAAAATGAGTTGTGCTAGCCTTTGAGACTTTTATGTATTTTCAAGTTATCTTGGAGACAATGCTGAGTCACAGAGCATGTGACTGAAAGCTGCAGGACAGGCCCTGTGCCCTCCTGTGCCCTCCTGTGCCTCTTCATATGGACAACTAAAAGTGCACTACAGAATAGTTAGAGATTTCTCTAAAAATTTTCTTTTATGATAAAATGACAATCATCAGTGTTAGCTCTTAATGGATCAAATAATGTATGTATGTAGTTACAATTTCCCATCTGTTCCTATTCAGGCGATGCCAGTCTAAAAGGCAAATCTCTTGAATGTAAGAGGACTAACTGCAGAATGTAAATCTTCTTCCAGCTCACCTTGTTATATAAACCTATGCACGACTAATCTGTAAAGAAAAACAGTGGTTAAATAATGTTCCTCAGATAATGCAGAGTTATTTTTCTGTTTGTTTTTGTTTTTATACAAAACACATGTGTGCAAAACTATTCGGAGTGCATGGTTCTATGGCGTCAAGTGTTGTCTGTCCTAATTGACAGCCATTTTCGTTTGGGACATCTCTCACCCCACATTTTTTCTGTGTTATTGCCAACATTTCAAAGAAACAATTATTTTTATATATTTTCTTTCAAGTTTGCAATTATGTAGAATATGATGAGATGACAAGTAGCAGAACTTTTTTATTTTAATTTTTATGGTAGACTTTCATTAGGTCATGTTTTTAATTAATGTGTTTTGTCCTCTCTGAAGCATTATGAAAATTAGCACAGCTCTCCCAGACATTGTCTGTGTTGATACACTCTAAATTTCCATACACTTTGCTTGACATTTGGAATTGATGACAAAATGATAACTGCCCCCCTTCTAAACCAGGTTTAATCTAATGGAAGCTATATAGTGATACTTTGTATTCCTTTGTTATATCCTATGGCATATATAACTCTTTACAATATGGAAATTCTGCAACTAAAATGTTGCTTCCTAAAATATAGTGTATGCTTAGGTAAAATAAAATTACTTTAAATATATTAACTAAAATAGTTTTCCAAATTTATCTGTCCTTTGAGGTTTAAAACACATGTTTCATAATTTTATATGGTGCCCATCAAGTGATCTTTGATTTTGCTATATCATCTACCCATGATGGAACCAGGAGAAAAATGACTTAACATGCTTTAATAATACCTTAGGGAAGGCAACTGGTTTGACTTTATATATTCACATAATTTCCATTGGAAAGCAGAGCTTATAATTTTGGAGAATGTGGCCCCACTCTCTCCAGCTGAATGACATCATCATCAACATGCAAATTGATTTTACGCTGTGTGTTATAACGTTCTGGCCTTGTTCAGACTTTATAATACTTTTTCTTTTTAGTATTAAAAAATTTATTTATGTATTTGTGTCTGAGTGTAACCACCTGAGTACAGAAGAAGGTGTCAAACTTCATGGCATTGCAGTTCCCTGCATATGTCAGCCACCTGATGTGGGTGTTGGGAACCCAACTCTGGTAGAGTAGCAAGTCTTCTCAATCACCCAACCACCTCTCTAGCCCTGAACTTCCAGGCCTGTAAGAAATCTTTTTTAAGACCTATGGAGGATTAAATTGTTCCGTAGTACTGTTATTGAGTCTGACACAGACACAGGCATCTATGCTGCTCAGGCAAAGGGAAGAAGAAAGATTTCAATATGAAACATTGTAAAGTAACATACACATGCAAACAAGGATAAAAATTACCAAACTCATGACTACAATGGAAAAGTGAAAATTTTTCTTTCACTAACCATGATATTATTTCACACTCTCATTTTAACAAAACTGTATTGACCACCAAGTGTGAAAAATTAATTAAATCATATATTTTATTTTATATAAATATTTTATTTAATTTTATATAAATTGTATATGTTGATAAAGTGACATAATTGTTTCTAACTGCTGATCATCCATAACATAACTAATAAAAATCACAAGACAAGTAAATCAAGTCTTGCTTTGCCATTCTGATGTATTTAAAATAGAAAAGGCCAGCAATGAAGCTGAAATCTAACTATAAATCCTATCCACAGATGAGGTGCAATGTACTCCAGTAGGACAGTTAAAAACATAAAAATAAGCAAGTGATATGCCCTTCACAGAAAATTTTAGGAACAGAACAAAGCAGGTAATAAGTGCAGACATGATTTCTCTGATGTTGATATTGAAGAAAAATAAAATAATAACATATAAAAACATTCTGAAAGGGTTATTATGTGGAATATAATATTTTCAAATGAAAATTAAGGTAAAGGTCACCACACCATGTTAAAAATAAAACAACTGGACTGTACATAGAGCTGAAAAGGATTTTTCATAGTAGTGAAAATCCAAACCTGAATAATACTCTGTTTAAATGTCATTCCATATTTTAAAAAAAGATTTAGCTTTATTTTCTTGTATGGGTGCTTTCCCCTCTATGTATGTCTTTGTATCGCATGTATGAAGTGCTCACGGAGGCCAGAAGAGGATGCTGGACCGTGGAGCTGGGGTCACAGACAAATGTGAGCTGCTGTGTGGGTGCTAGTATTCAAACCAGGGTCCTTTGGAAGAGCTCTTACCTGCTGAGCCATCTCTTCAGCTCCTGCATGCCTCTCTCTATATAAATATATCTCTAGAAATAAAATTCATTTTTAACTGATGGCTGTCAAACTCTTTTAGAAAACAACGAAACTTGCAATTGAGTACTCAGTTGTATCACAGCTCCACACTTTGCATCATATTTGTTTAATATTTTTAGTGCTTTAGTAGAGCTCAAGTAGTCTTTCCTGGTAACCACATCAACCACAGAAATGTAATGGATGTGTTCTGTATCATTTCCTGCATTATGTGTGTGGGTTGTGGCTGTTCCTTGAGTTCCCATGACTGTTGAGTGAGGAAGTTGGGTTTAATTCTTGGCACTGTAGTAGTTTCTCCATTGCACTAAAGAGTAGATCATATTTCAAATGCTTTTCTGAGATCATTACAAAAATAAAAAGCAAATGGCTGGGTTATCAGCTCTCATTACCAATTGCCTAGCAAATGTTAAAAAGCACACAGGCCCACTAAAAATAACCACAGGAAGCAATAATTTCTATGACAAATTGTTGGGCTATTTACTTAGCGCGCTAAGTAATATATTTTAGATCAAAGATAAACAGTTTAAAAAGTTACGTTTGGGTTGTTGTGGAGAGGAGAGGAAATTGTTATTCCCTGAAGGCTGATGAACCTTGTAAAATAATCTGTCTTCAAACTCAGAATGAAAAAGAGCCAAAAAACCAGATCTGAATTACACTAGGGTCCCCTGGAGATGCCGTCCATTACATAATTTGCTGTAGTGGTTTGCAGATGTCTCATTTTTTGGGTCAGATTCTGGGCTTTGTTTTTCTTTCTATAACTGTGCTGGAGTGCATTGGTTGTACGTTTTTTCTGATCTGCCACCATTTCGGTGCACACAGCACAGTATCTATTTTGAACAAGCTGAAGCATTGCCTCCCTGCTGTGTCAAAAACGTGGCTGGTGAAGGAGCGTCAGAACTCTGTTTGGGGAGTAAGTCTAGTACTTACTAGAAAATCGCCCTTTATACAGAGCACCCAACTTACCATCGGAAAGCTGGGCTTACAGAGAAAAGTATCTCAGAGTACATGGTACACTGATCAGCAAAATGCCAACATCTAAGCCATGAGGCGATGATTTCAAATGACCCATCTTGGCACATTTTAAGATACAATCTACTAGCACATACAGAGTCCTTGCTAAAGTTAATAAAACTTCCTATGTATGTTCAGAAGTCCTACTCAGAAAAGATTTTAGGTTTGTTCAAAAGTTGAGATTTTTATTTCAGCCTAGGTCATAGTCATGGAATAAAGGTTCTAGTAAGGGAAACTTCCTTGATTTCTTTAATTTGGGGGAAATGTCATTATGCCTTGGGAAGTAGTATAATGCTTTTGTAATCATCTGCAATGCTCATTAGTCTTATTATATCGGAAGCGCTTGTATTTGTTGAAGTAGAAGCAGCTGAGATAAAAGAAATCTGAACGTGAGATCCTCACACATTTAAAGCTGGAAGACTGGGCTATTACTCCTAATGAGCTGATGCTCTGAATATTGAGGATGAATTCCTATTTTTTAACCTCTTTGGAACCCCTGATTAAAAACTATGGTGTGAATTCATAAGAAAAGAAAAAAAAGGTCAATACTGTTTTTTAAACTGTCTCCATTTTAGGGACCAATTGCCAATTTACCAACTAATTAAAAGTAATGTTTAACTGGATCTAAAAATGAAATATATTTGTTGATAAAGAAAACATGTTTTTGTATTATTCTTTGTATTTATAAGATGAACTATATTTATCATTTTTCATAAGTATTAATATAAACTTGAAATTTAAGAAAATTAGTATATATTAAGTTTTAGCAAAAATACAAAGAATTAAAAATATATAAACACAAATGTCTATATGTGCAATTGGAATCTCAATGCGGTAGAGGAGGGGGCCCTGGGATCGTGCTTTGAGTCTGCACAGCCTTGTCTCTCTTCCTTGCCTGTCTAGGCTTCAGCAGAGTCTGAGATGGCTGCTGGTCAGGTTGGCAAGGACTCCAGAGAGGTTAAGACAAAGGCATTCGCAGCGAGCTCGTTTGCAGATCCCTTTGGCCCATATTCATCGACACCTGAAATCTAGGACAACCAGCCACAGACATGTGGGCGATACTGCCGCTGTGTATAGTGCCGCCATCCTGTAGTATCTCACTGCAGAGGTGAGTTGAGCTGGCAGGAAAAGCATTAAAAGACTTCGAAGTTAAAGGGTATCACCATACCTCGTCACTTGCAACTTGCTGTTCCTGAGATGAAGAATTGGACTCACTGATTAAGGCTCCAATTGCAGCAGTTGGTGTCATTCCACGCATCCACAAATCTCTGATTGGGAAAAAAGGTCAACAGAAGATGGTCTAAGGATGTCTGGATTTCTTATTATCTCAGGACTCTAAATATTAACAGCTGTCTACTGTTGGTCATTCCAGCGCACTGTATCACTGTGAAAAACACAGTTTTACCTTTCTGGTTCTATTTGAGCAAGTTGGAGGCTTAATTAGCCTTCCAACCAACCAAATTTCTGCACTCGAATTTTAACCATATTTGAGTGTTACTGTGGCTTCAAAACAGCTGTTAATTCTCAAGTAGTGGGTTTTGATTGAGTTGACTGTTTTTAAAAACTTGTTTGGATTTCAATTGTGATGCAGAAGTTACAGTAAAAACCATTTGGTTTTGCACAGACATTATTTCAACTCTGGATATGGATATGGATATTCCCCTACCCCTGCAAAAAGTGTCTGTGTGAACCTATGAGAAGCTGGAGGCGAGTGGGAGGGTTCTATGTACATCAATGCCATAAATTTCAATTATGCTTGAGTTTTCCAGTGGCGGCATTTGCCTTAGTAGAACAAGTGCTCAGTTAGCGTGAAGTCTGAAGGTCATCCTTCAGCACCAAACACAAGGGGAATACACAGGCATACATATATTAGGGTGTGTTTACATCATGCCACACATGAGCATGTTGTACACACACACATAAAGGCATACACAAACTCATGCTCTAGCACCACACACACACACACACACACACACACACACACACACATTTATACAACCATACACATGAATACATATACACTTTGGTTCACTCCCCAGCAATACCCACACATGCACGTATGACACATAAACACAAGCACACATGTAAAAGAGTTGGGTAACTGTATCTGGATCTCTATATTTCTTTTAATTGCATGTGAATATACAATTATTTTAATACAATTTTAAAGCAAAAATTAAATGTTCCACCATTCTGTATTTGCATCCTCTACATTTGCATAAGTCATAGGACTGTCTTGTACTAAATAACTTCTTTAGATATTTTAAGGAAAACTCAGCATAAGAAGATTAATGACAAATTTAGAAGAACAGATGATGGGCACATGTAGATTATGAAATTTTGTAAAGCGGTGAAATACAGTGATTTGGGGAAATGAGTTTCTCATTCCCAGATACCATCTCTGCTCTGTCTGGTGACATCACTTCTGCAAGCACCTCAGAACTACAGGCTGGTGTTGACTTTCTCTGAAGATAATTCAGTCCAGCTTTACACCCTACTTTGTAAATCAAAAGGAACACAGGGTGGGGACTGGGTATACTGGAGATGCAGGTTGCAAGAAGATATCACACTTAATTAAGAAGCACCAAAGTGATATATTGTAAAATGCCAGATCAGAAGAACTGAAACACTTATGTTTTAATAGTTTCCTTTTGGTGACCTTAATTATGCTAATCTGCCTTTGATAAATTGTGACAGGGACTGTCAATTTAAATTGTCAACATACTCATTATTGAAACAATAACATTTTGCAGTAGTAATTGAATAGTTTAAACAGCTCCTTTCTGGGAGTTAGAGCCTTATAAGCGCTATCCATTGCCTGAAGTCTATAGCACTTACAGGGTTTCTAGATGGAACAGGAAGTTTGCAAAGTCCTAACAGTGTGGTAAACAGCTAGCACAGCTCAGAAATTGCAGAACTACACAATCTACTTTGATTACAAACTACAATTATTAATAGTCTTCTATTTAATATAGCCAAATTAATGGTGAACCAAAATGGATGATCAGATCTTTTATTTCTCAATATTTAGTGTTTCATTATTGTCTGTTGCCAGAATAATGATGAGATAATAACTAAATGAATAATAAGTTCTTATTAGTAGTTACAGTATCTACTGTACATACAGTATCTGTACATTACTGTGTTAATACAGCATCAGAACATGACACACGGACTTGCATCTGTCAGTGGCTGTTGATATCGAATCATGGCAGTTGGTAATAAAAATTGGTTATGTTTTTATGGTTTCTCATTGACATGTATGTGTAGTCTCCTCTTAATATTTTAAAGGATCAGACTTCTAAGCTTAGTTGTCTTTTTTTCCTTCAAACTATTGAGGCCAGAATAAAAGTACATCAGGAAGACTGTACTAACACTTTGATTGCCCTCTACATGGGTGGCTTTTAGGCAATTGAGTCAGGTGTTGGAATATGAAATATTTACATTTTGTATGGATGTTAGAATCAAGTTCATTTAATCCACTATTAATAAGGGCTAAATAAATGGGTAAAGTGTGACGTACCCACACTCTTACATGTGTGTTTATAACTATACCAGTACTCAAAAATAAAACAAAAAGAAGGAAGGAAAGAAGAGAGAAGGAAAGAAAGAAAGAAAGAAAGAAAGAAAGAAAGAAAGAAAGAAGAAAGAAAGAAAGCAGAGAGAGAGAGAGAGAGAGAGAGAGAGAGAGAGAGAGAGAGAGAGAGGGAGAGAGAGAGAGATGTGGTGGGTGGAAGCAAATATCTGAATGTTTTCAGTACTCCAAATGTAGAAATTATGGATAGGTGCTAAAACTGATGATGTTTTTAAAAGTTAAATAAAAGCTGCATGTTATGCATATATGTTCAGTTTTAGTTTTTATTGACTTTATGAATTTTTAAGAATATTATTGAAACTCTACCTTGGAAGTCAGGTAACCCAGAGAAGATGAGGTGCTGTTTTCTTTGTGAAGTCAATGCGTGCTAACTTTATCATCATCAGCTCTGGATGAGTACCTTTACCACTTGAAAGAAACACCACATATCAAATTTGACTTTACAATCTGGCTAACATGGTATACAGCTTAAATGTCTATAGATTTAATTTGGTTAAAATCTGAGATATACTCGAAATTTAAATTTTCAGGTACACAGTGCCTTCTTTCTTTTCAGTCAGTTTTGAAAAATAAATTTTAAAATGACTTATGAATGGTTGCTTCATAGACTTTTATTATGCATGTAAGCATGATCGCCAATCAGCACAGATTTAAACACGGACAGCGACTGGAGTCTTACTGGCTTTGAATTTTTGGTGTTCCTTCAGCTTCTGCCTTATGAGTACTGGGATCACAGAGATACAATAAATGCAGTTCACATTCCATCATTTTCAATTTTTTTTCTGATTCCACACATAAAATAATTCTTAAATCATGAATGTATATTTAGTAATTTGGTGCCCTACAGTTATATTTGGTTGGGTAAACCATTAGAATACATTTTAATGGTCAACTTTTAAATTTTAATGAATAGTTTTGAACACTCAGCCATGTGAACTCTGTTGTTTACCTTGTGCTGCTACCTGGGTGGACCTACAGGTAGGTGGATGGTACAGTCTGGTATGCATTTCTCTGTTACAAAGACAAATCTTCACTTTCTCTGAAATCTTTCTCCGCTGTTATGAGGCTGGTAGCTGGACAGTCTCCTGTCTTTCCTTCTTTCATGTGTGTTCCTTTCTTCTAATTTTCTCCTTAAATTATTTGAAGACAGAAATGTGATTCTCATTTATCTTCAGCATCTGAATCCCAGTGCTTTAGTACTGGTGTTTAGTTAGGGTCTTCTCAAAAGTGTTGGTTACTTTGTATCATTGGAACACATCTCAGAGTATGGGTGAGTCACACTTTAGCTATTTATTTTGCCTTTATTAATAGTGGATTAAATGAACTTGATTCTAACATCCATATAAAATGCAAATATTTCATTTACTAATACCTGACTTAGTTACCTAAAGCCATCATTTATTAATAATAAATGAGTTGTCAGTAACAACCACTATACACAAAGATACATAACAGAATACTTGTTACATGAATTGGATCCCTTCCCTATCAAACAATCCTTTTATTTATATATTTATTTTATTGTTTGAGATTATATAAAGCCCTAATTCCCAGTCCCTGCCTGTGATGTAAAATCAGAGGGGCTTCCAATCCAGTACAACTGTGTTCTTTTGAAAAGGAGAAAGTTGGACACAGATAAACAAACAAAGATAATATTATGTGAAAGTAGATAACCGGACAGGCAGATAACCAGTCAGCTCATGATCCTGGACACTCATGGTGTGCTTGAGTTTGAAAAGCCCGTTCCTCTGGCTTTCAGATGGGCTGTAACTCGGGAGTTAGAGTAGCAGATGCTCATGGTCAAATAAAATTTTACGTTTAGTGACTTCAGGTTTTGTCCCCTGAATTCAAACAATGAAATCTGGAGACCACAGATGGTGAGTCTCAGAAAGAGGTTTGCTATAGATCCATAGGCAGAAGCTAAGCAGGAAGTCAGAAGGCAAAGCTCCTCTTTGGTACCTGGGAAACGGTGCAACACAGTCAAGTCTAAGAGACTTCAGTGAGACTCACCCCGGAGCCCGAGCTGAGGCAGGGCAGGCAACGAGAATCAGCTCATCAGTCCAATTGGCCCAAACTGGAGGCGCTCCCATCTTCTCAGTATCCACCCTATTCTCATAGGTAGCAAGATAAGGAACCCAAAACCACTATTCTCTTTCAGCCTTCCTGGCTATCGGCAAGGACATTCTTGAAGCCACTGCTTTGGGTCTCTGGCTTGCTTGCTCAGTTTGTACTCCTTGTTCCCCTTAGTAATGCCCAAACTGCCAGAAAAGTATCGGAGGCTAAAGGAGAGAAAGATTTCCCCGGCAGCTCTCATAATAAGCCAACACTCTGGGCACGTTGGCCTCAGACTTCCGGCTTTTTAGAGCTGTGAGGCAGACAGTATATCTCTGCTGTTGAGGCCGTCTATGTGATAAAGTACTACACTACATAAATAATCTATGATTAAAGACCATTGTTCTCTTAGCTGCTCATTACTTGAGGATTATATAAATGACTAGAGTGGCTAAAGTCTGAATAGTTTCCTTTGAAACACTTCTTAAAATTAACCATCACTGGGAACTTGCAAAGCCAAAAGTCCAATTTGAGGTGAAGGCCTCTTCAAAAGCAGGCACCCTAGAGAGAAGAGGGGCAGGTGGCGGTTCCGATGGGTTGGAAGAGCATGAAATGCAGGTAGGGACTGAGGGTAGGAACCCCACTCTTTACTTGTGTTCTTTCATTCTCCAGTCACTCCTCAATGTTCCCGTTTTCATAATATGATACATGACAGAGAGATCAGAAAGTCAGAGTCTTTGCTTCTAAATTAGCCCATAAGTTCCAGAAGTTTCTTTTGTCTTTCTTTCTTTCTTTCTTTCTTTCTTTCTTTCTTTCTTTCTTTCTTTCTTTCTTTCTTTCTTTCTTTCTTCCCTTTCTTTCTAGATACGTGGTTTGCCTGTCTGTGATGGTTTCATGCCATACATAAAGACCAAGCAAGCTCCATGAGGATGGAAAGGCAAGACTCAGATTTTATATTTTTGTAACATTTTTATAACACATAATGTCTGTGAAGAAATGTAGCAGTGCGGTACTAATTCTGCAGGTCTTTTAAAAATCAATAATTGGTGTTGGTAATAAGAACTGGTCTGACAACCAGCTGTGAAAGCGCCCTCATTCCTGCAGAGCCAGTGGGAACGGAATCAGATGATTACCAACTCCAACTATCGCTTGCAGTCAAAATTAGTCAAATACCCTTTTTACCTTAAAATATGTGTCCTGGTATTAAAAGGGGATCTGTATAAAGAGTTCAGAATAGACCTGCTGCAAAGTGTTCAAATCAAGGGTACTTCCCAGTTGGGCTACCGGCCTACATTGTAGAATTCACTCTAGCAGAAGCCCTTCTCCTCCCAATTAAAGAAGAAAGGGTGTGAGGCCCACGGTCTGTGCAGCGTGTTTGCTGTGACTTTTAACTCCTCATTTCACCTTCTGTGTGTGGCTCTCCTTTATGACACCGCCAGGTAGAGGAGCCGAATCCAGTCTGTCCTGTAAATGAGGCTGTTAGCATCTCTTTCACGGTTTTAAAAGTCAATGTTGGAACTCTTTTCTGGGCCTGCTGCTCTCCTACTCATGCTGTCTGGGAAAAATCCAGTCATTTATTTTTATTCAAATCAAAGGGAGAAATTTTTGTTATGAAATAAGTTACTCAGAAATGTGCAGCAACAGATTCCATGTCTTAACAGCATATCACCGTGAGATGATATCCTGCCTGAATTATCTTAATGAGGAAATGTGTCTACCCACTGAATATGTAACTTCGATTTTCAGCTTTGACTTTAGCTGCACTCAACTGTTCATGACCTTACAAAATCTCTTCAATCTCCTAGAGCCCATTGCTCATTTCCCTCTGTGCTCCCATGGAGCTGATCCAATGGTTTTTAAGAGAGATCTGAGCATGAACAAGCTCTGCTGGGCATGGGACAAGGCAGGCAATGGGCCCTGTGCTTCTTGCTTATCATGGTGGAAAATAGGTATAATAATATCAGCTTCATTGGGAAGCTCATTGCAATTAATGTCTGGAAAATGATTTGAAATCCCAAAGTTACAAAAAAAATGCAATTGTTAATTATTTAAGTATCATCTGTCCAATAAAAAAGCAAAAGCAACAACAAAAATAATTTTTAAAATCCGACTGTTATTTGGATTATTTAAACCGCTTTTTCTAAAAATCACTTGAAAGAAAAAAGGACAATTATACTACCTGCATGCATAAATTAATATGGTAGTTATATAGAGCTTTGAAAATTGCCTCCTTGGAAAGTTTGTTCTCCCTGTGATATCTTGTTAAATGGCCAACATTTCACAGCCCTACCCCATCCCTTCAGCACTGAGGGAGTTCATCTAAGGAAGGTGCTTTTGTTTATTGATCTGGATTGGATTTCCATAGCG
Organism: Peromyscus nudipes; assembly: GCA_902168325.1. NCBI lineage: Eukaryota > Metazoa > Chordata > Mammalia > Rodentia > Cricetidae > Peromyscus > Peromyscus nudipes. Next base: position 23,664 of record CABHPH010135569.1, read on the forward strand.
TCCAATATGGTGATAATGTTTAGCTTGGTTTCATTTAAATTTGAGGAGGAAAAAGGAGTAAATGTTGGAAAATGAAGAATGGGAGCTGGGAAAAAAACTTCATCTTACATTCTGTGAAGAAAAGAGAACTTTTCCAAACAGAGAGGCCCAATGTAAGCTAAACATTCCTGTTTGAGTTTTAGCAACTATTCAGTGCTTATATCCATGTGTCGCATGACTATATCTGACTTCACCATCCTGTTATTGAAAGTAGATTTCAAAATGTTTTTAAACAATATATACGTAACACCTGGCATTAATAGAAGTCTTTAAATATATAAACATGAAAACCAAATAGAGAGCAAATATATTTCTAAAGATGAATCTCTTGCCTGAATTTGTTAAAAAGCAACTGATTTTATGTTAAAATACAAAAGTGAGCATTTTAATTGGAACAAAATGTAATTGAAGAATTCATATATACCTGCCATCTGTTGTATGCATCTAGGAGGAGATGCTCAATATGAAAACGTGTTTATTAGTGCTTTACTACCTAGAAATGCAAAACTAAACTGTATAGCTTCCATGAATCCTTGTAATTTGGTGTGGGTTTTTTTTGCTTTATTTGCAGTTTATTTAATATTTGAAAATACTTTTTGTATCAATTAACAAATTAGCAGTTTATCTGGGTGGAAAAACCCCATCTGAGTTACCAAGTGAATTGTTCTGCAGCTGCAGAATCAAGTGGCTCAGCTGAGTTAATGCTTTTCATTTCTTTTGCATGTGTCAGCATTAATGGAGCAAGCTTCTATGAAGCCTTGCGTGTGAAGATGGTGCTGAGCAGACTAGATTCAATTCTGTTAGATTCAATTCTGTTAAATGCTTTTTGCATTTTTTTCTTTCTTTTCTTTTTTCTCTCTTCCCCCTCCCCCCCCCTTTTTTTTGGGGAATACCACACAAAAGGAGACTTCAAATCAGGCTGAACTTCAAGCAAAAGTTAATGCTATTCTCTTGTGGGTTCAACCACCCACTTTGCTTTAGGTCACTAGTTGAGGCTAATGCCGCTCTGAGAGGCTGCGGTAAACTTGGCATCTCCTTGATTAGGCTCCCCGCTGATCTAATACACATACTAGCTCACTTGCCAAGTCAAATAACACATTTAGTGAATTGGAAATAAGATTTAAGTGGGCCAGCACAATGCGGCTTACCCTCTCATCTTCTTACCGAGTCCCTCTCTTTGTAAGCAAGGCTGTGAAAACTGCTCTTGTTAGAGGACTTAATCTTCATTTTTTTCCTGTAGATTATTTGGAAACAGGTCAATTGAATGTTGGAACTGCTAACTCCTCCCACTAAAGAAAGAATCTGCTTGTGGCTTACTGATTGCATCATTTAAATGAAAGGCTCCTATTATTTAAAAGAAAATGCTGTTAGTATGAGAGGGTCTGCTGGAATTAATAAAATGAGATCCTGATATTAGATGCCGTCCTTTTAACAATGTGTTTATTTCTTTGTCTTATAGATTCTGCTCTAAAGTGTGCCTTGTATTAACAGTGATGAGTAATGGATAGGGCTGATCACATCACTACATATTCATCTCCCCTAGCTGTTCTGCAGCAGTTAATTCTTAAATACAGTAGGTCATAACAGGGTGACATTTCTACAGTGCCTTTCATAAGAGCAATCTAAAGCATGTCACACAATGTTTGACTTTGAACTATTCTGTTTCCTAGAGACACAAATCTCAGGATAAATTTATGCCTTTGTGGTTTATTTCTTTTTAAAGAATGAGTCACTGTATTTGTGACAGTTTGAAGTTTATCACAGATCACCATAGATTATTGAGCTACCCATGCCATAATGATCTGGAACCGTCCTTATCTGCATCATGTGCACAGGACTATGATGTTTGTGGGCATTTTATAATCTATTTATCTCTTCTGGTCATACAGATTTATGTGTATCTCTTTTCTGATTAAATCTGAAACCAAGGCTTGCATTCTGAAGAAATAAAACATATCTGTGTAAAACCTAACTGTTATTCCCTGACAATTGTAAGTTAGAGAAAAATGACCAAAATGCTCTTAACAAAAATAGAGATAGTTGACTTCCTTCTCTATAGGATGAAGCATTAAATGTACAAAATATATAAAGTACAATGAAATTAAATACCCTCAACATTCCTTGGCAGTTATGGCAAATAGAAACACTGCCTGTGAACATCACACACTTGCAACTGTTGCTTCCATGTGGAGATAATTTATTGACCAAACAACGATTTTTTTTTCCCCATGCAATGTGAAAAAGTTGTACTGCATATAATTTCACCCACTAAAGCAGTCCCTGGGCCTCTGTCTGCACACTGTGTGCGCTGAGAGTGTGTAAAGTGATGATAACAGTAAGACCTAACAAACCCCAGGCTGGCCCTGAGATTGAGGTTGGTTTAGAACCTCTTTGTGACTACTAGGGGAACATGCAACTATGAAGTCGATGCTGGCACTTGCCATCACCTTGACTGTGATTGTGATTTTTCTTTTATTTCTTGTGAACATTATAAATGTTCAAACTCAGTTTTAATGGAAAAAATTGAAAAACTAAAAAGATTAGAGAGTAAAATGTGATTAAAAATAAAATAATTATAAAAATGAGAATAGCCTTTTTCCTATACTAGTAAAATCAGCTGCTGGTAGGTGACATCTGCCTCTTGCTAAGAATCTCCTGCACTAAGGCTTTTTTAATCTCACTGATTTTGTCAGTTGAAAAAATGTGTCATATTGATGCTCTGATGGCTAGAAATTTTATTTCTCCAAGTTTATGGTTTTCCATATGTTTTCAGCAACTACTTAGAAAAACTGTCATAATTTAGACATTGGAGACAAATATTTGATTATTAATGGTTTTAAAGGAACAGTCATCCTTGTCCATTTTTGATATCATAAATATATCTTCTGCTAAGAATCAGAGACATAAATGGCAGATGAAAATTTAAACATTTAAACTAATAATATTTAAGAAATAACTGTGAACGAAAAGATTTAAACAAAAGGCAATTTTTTTTATGTTTTGGAGGAAATCAGCAGAAATAATTTTAGCTATTTTCTTTTAACAAATGTATGCCAAAATGTGATCTTTGCAATTCTTAGCAAGGAAGCAAGCCTTTTTTTCCATTAGCTCGATAACATGATTTTGCCATTTCTTAGTTTCTGTGAGATGATTATCGTAGTTCAATAAATATATCGTAGTTAGGAATAAACACACAGAGTGATAAAAAACAAAAATGATCTCTTGTGTTCTCATCTACCTTTCTATTTCAAAGTCACCCACCTTTTTAAATTCACAAAATTAGTATCATATTTATTCAAAATTTGAGTCATCATAATATTTTTGTTTTCTAACTCTCTTCGATATGAATTGGAAAGGGCATTCCTCCACTCTTTCCAAAGGTAAGTATGAAGTCCAATTTGTAATTGGTATGAATGGGATCATGTACTATAAGTGACATCAAGATATGCTGTGTGTTCTACATGTCTCCTCAAAGATCATAGACTAACAATATAGATCATTTTGTCAAGCATTAATAAATAAAACGATCAGGACCTAGAATTATAATCTGTAAATTATCATTTGTAAATTCAAAGTGATAAAATCTACCAACTCCTAATCCAGGAGTCATGTGCAAACATGACATGAAATTGCTGTGCTGGCACCGTAGAATGTGTGCAGATAACTAACAAACAGTTACTAATGTTTTAAAGGTATGATTAAAGAAAAGAACTGAATTGTTGAGTTAATGATACTTTAATTAGTATAACTACGGTAATATTGCTCATTTCCATTATAATAGTCAGAATTGAGAACTGCTAAATTTTTATGCCAAGAATACTCCTAAATTAGAGTTGGAAATTTCAGGCAGTGTTTCTTACTCTAGAACTACAATTTTTCCCTTGATCTTTAACCAACTCTTAAGATGACCTTAAAAATTATATCAACCATAGATTTATGCAAAAAAAACTTCTAAATGGATCTTTTATCTTCATCACTAAATTGAGAACGTAGGATGCATTTTAATATATATGAAATACTCTCTCCACCCTCCACTATTTTACTAAATCTCAAAATTGCCACATGCACATTTTAGCAAGAAAATTGAAGTCATATTTTCATGGTAAGAACTTCCCTTTAAGCTCTGTAACAAGCATGCTCAGGGTATAATAAAGAGATGTAGCGTGTGTAAAATAAAGTTGTGGAATTTTTAAAAACAGGCTGAAATTCAGTTATAAAGATTATGAGAAAAAAAACGCACATTGCTCCAAAGTTAATTTTTCACTGTGCTCATTACGACCAGCTGCCCCATGCAGTTTTTTCCTCCTACTTAAGATATTCAGATAAACATCTATAGAGCAACAAATGCAAGATTTCAGGTGATACGTGTTTATCCTTTTATCTAGGTAATATCTGTTCAGTATTTTAAAAACAGCAGAAAGGAGTCACGCCATACAGCACACCCACGTGAGAGGTTTGTAGAGGGGAGGGGAGAGGAGGGGATGAGAGTGGAG
>CABHPH010135570.1:0-22295 GCA_902168325.1 Peromyscus nudipes
TTTTTTTTTTTTCTCTCTCTCTCTCATTTTAAGACAATTGTGGTAAGATACACACAGTCAAAATCTTACCATGGTAATGAGGGAGACAGAGAGAAAGAGGGACAGAATCAGAAAGAGAAAGAGAGAGAATACATGTGGATGTTCTTCACCTCCTTTGAGACAGGCTCTCACTGTATCTGGAGCTCACTGATTGAGCTGGCCGGCCAGCAAACCCCATAGAGCCGCCGGTCTCTCTCAGCCTCCCTGGCATTGGGGTTCCAGGGGTGTGCTGCTGTCCCTGGCTGTTTTATGTGAATTCTTGGGGTCCTCATGCTTGTGTGGAAGCATTTTACTCACTGAGCCCTTTCTCCAAACTCTCTCTCTTTTTTAAATAGTAGTTATCATTGGCATCTTGCTAGTGATTAGTGGTGTTGGGCATCCCTTCATGTGCCCACTAGCCATTTGTATTTCTTCTTTGGAGAAATGTCTGTTCAAATCCTTTGTGGTCTGGGAGATGGCTCAGTGGGGAAAAGGTGCTTGCCACCAATCTCCGAGACCTACATAGTGGAAGGAGAGAGCACAAACTGTCCTCTGATCCCCATGCCTGCTGAGGGGACACACACACACACACACACACACACACACACACACGACACCCCAAATACTAAAGAATTAAAAATATTCTTTGCTTTCTAAATTAGGCCTTGTTATTTTTGTTATGGTGTTGTAGGTAGGTACTCTTTATATAGCCTAGATATTAACACTTCAGCAGAAAGGTGGTTTGCAACACTTTTGGTGTGGGATTCATTACTAACTATTGACCGAGTGGTGCAATGGCAGCTAGTGCTGAAGATGCCAGCTGGCCAGTCATCTGAAAGGGTTGTTTTGTTTTTAAATCTGTAGACAGGTGTTAGGGTATTTCCCATACCCAATATCCTGCAGACTTCACAACAACCCCGTAAGGTGTGTGGAATCACTTCTGTTTTATGGGTGAGAGATGGGGGCTCAGAGAAAGCAAGTGGTTTACTTGAGGTTCCCAGAACCCAAGCAAGGGGCAGAGCTCAGGTGTGTGAGACGACCCTCTGCCTCTCCCCACTGCCTGCTGGACCTGAGGCTACATGCGAGGGTTCGGAGGATCTTCACACATATGGTATTCCTTACTCTCTTGTCTGGATTTCCTTAAAGAAATGCCTTGGCCTGGTTAACAGCTGTGGCAGCATCCTTGACTGCAACATGCCCTTTTCTAAGGGTGGATCTCAGCATGACTAGGGTAGCCCAGAGGCCTTGTTCAGCTTCACAGGGAAGGCCGAGGTGCTGGTGTCTTCATTCTCACGCTCTCTGCTCTCCTGCCTCTAGATCAGGCCTTCCCAGAGAAGCACATCCACATTCGTCAACTTGATTCAACAGCAGTCGGGGCAGGCCAGCCTTCATGCTGGACAAGAGGAGGGGAGGCAGTCCTTGATGAGCAAAATATATTTATGAAAGAAATAGGCTGCGAATCTTACAGTGATCTTTGGGTCATGAGTTGTCCTAGCCCCTGTATCTTTGTTTACTGGCGAATTGAATGATCATCTGTGGCGTGTGGCTTGGCACAGCATGGATGCCTTCGGATACAAGACGTGGCCCAGCTACTTGGATGGATGCCTGGCATGAACTAAGGGGCTCTTATTTGCTTTGAAGAGAGATTCCACTAGGTGTGGACATTCGAACACCGTGAATTGCCTATTTTAAAAGTTGTAGTGCGCATAATGATCACTAAATAATGAGTAGCTTTTGAACACTTTCATTTACTTACATTGTGTGTGTGTGTGTGTGTGTGTGTGTGTGTGTGTGTGAGAATGCCATAAGGTGGGAGGTGTCATGGGTGGTGAGGCAAAGCAGGTTCCCCACCCCCACCCCCGTGAGTCTCAGACTTAGAGAGTTATGCGGTCCAAGACTCATGTGCTGCCACGCTACCCCATCTTTGCTCTCCCATGCTGCCCTGGGCCTCCTCTTCATTAGAAAACGGGACACAGGTTCATCAAGGACAACAGAAGAAATACTTTTACCAGCTCCCCCCAAGCATCCTCCCATAGACATTCACAGAGGTCAAGACTTGTGCGGTAGCCTAAGACTCTTTCTGGGAGCAACGCATCTTCCATGTTACAGTGTGTGCCTGACAACCCTTAGGCGTAGGGGCAAAGGAGCCGTTGAAGGTAATATATATTATTCATCAGGTGTTCTTGGGAGCCTAGAAAAATCAGCCATGCTAGGAGGACTCAGGCACTTCTTAAGCAGCCACTCCCGCCTGTCCCGTGCCCAGGTTCTGAAAAGTGTATTTTCTGCTTTCTGTCCCGGTTTCTGTTTACGGAGTCTTAGTTTTCTAGAGATGGAGACAATCTATAGCCTCGTGTGTCATTCATTTAACCACCCCTGGTTTCTCTTTCCCAAGTTTCTTGTTGTTGTTGTTGTTGTTGTTGTTAACTGGGATGGGGCCAGTGGTACAGTCTTGGGAGCTGAGTCCCAAGACGAATCCACCTTTGGGGTCAGAGACAGTGAGCTGGGCAATTACCTGGGAAAATTACGTGCCACCTTTGAGCTTTTGGGGCTCATGGAGGCCCTTCAGTCGTCTTTCTCCTTCCCATCTTCCATCAGAGTAGGCTTGAATATTGCCACCAGATCCATGCTGATGAGACCACTCCTTACTTCTAGAAAGATCTGTGACTCTCCATACCTAGAGTAGAGAGCGCTGACTCCTTAGCTTGACATTGAAGTGCTGTACGCCTCTCTTGCCTTCTGCCATCCTTTCTGGTTCCTCTTCCATTTCCCATCCTGCTCTGCGTGTGTGAATTCCCTGTCCTGTTCAGCTCTCCTGCCTTCCTGTCTCCCTGTCTTTGCTCACAGGCTGCTCTCTGTTGGGAACGGACTCCCCACTCAGCAGCACCAGGCACAGCTCTGCTCCTTCCCTTCCCCGAGTCTTTCACCTGTCATAACAGTATGAAAATCGTAAGGTCTTTCTGAGACTTATAAAATACATGCTGGAGACGATACCTCATCCATAATAATATTAACTGAGCTGATGTATGTAGTTGATGTCTGGTAACTGTTCAGTGTGTTATTGCTCTCATATCATATCAGGACCATTTATACACATCTGCTTTTCTAACTAGACTGCAAATTCCTTGAGGGCATCCTGTGCCTTTTTAACCTCTATAGAGTCCCATTTATGTCTAGCTTAACACCCTACCTGGGTAAAGTTTTCCTGTTATTTATGAAATTAAAATAAAATGCTACCCACCATTAACCCAGAGTGCTAAGTATGTGAATATACTATATATGTATATATATATAATTAGATTCCATTATACTTTTATATTTCACTTACGTATGTTGATACCATATATAAAACCTTTACTTGCCATCAGGCACTAATTGGGTTTCTAAACAATTGCTGTGTACAGCACTGGTTCCTTTAATCAAATCAAAGGCGACAGCTCTCTGAAGGAGGCTCTTCCATAGCACTTAACACTAGGTTGGGGAGACTGAATTTGATTAATTCCTCCCTGATGAATGTAATTGACTTGAAAATTTACCAAAACAACGTTTTTGACAATACAAAGGAGAGTGGAAATCTCTTGTTATTAACCTCCGGAAGTCCTCCTCGATCTTCCCTCCAGACCATGGCGAGCATTAAAACGCGTTTCTCCTTTGTCAATAACGAGCGTTTATTGAGTGACTGTTGTGTGCTGTTAGCCTGATTTCACTCAGATTCTGCTCCATTCCTGTTGTGAGGCCGATGGTATTGTCCCCATGTTATGAAACAGGAAACCGAGGCATGGAGAAGTTAATTCATCCAAAGCCATGAGGCTTGTAATTAGAGCATCTCCCAGGTGAAGGGTCTTAACTCTGTGTTCGGTGGCATTCTCGTCGTCTTCTTTCCCATATCCACAGAGACAGCCCACCTCTACCTCCCTCCATGGTTCATGGCCCACCCACAACATGGGGACCCAGGGGAGCTGGGATTTCTTGCACCAGATGATTGTATGCTGTTAGGACAATCACCTCACCTCTTTGAGGCTATATATATGTTTTTTTCCATCTGTGAATCTAAGAGCCGGTTTCAGTGATCTCCATTATTCATCCAGTACATTCTGTGATTTTAGGATTTTAACACGAAAGCGAGGGCTGGCTTTTCTGCGGGCCCTCCTCTCTTCCCGCACCTGCAGGCATATTATTTTTCCTAGTGTGCAGGCAAGGCGGTCAAGTCACCCTGACCCAGGAACCTCCCCACCCCCACCTCAGTATGCCTGTGGAAGCTGCCAGCCAGCTGAGGGAGAGTCCTAGTGAGGTGTACCAAGAAGCAAGGGCTTAGTGGGTTATGTAAGCCATTTATGATCCCATCGACTTTAATAGTGTTTGCATCCTTTGAACTGCAGGTGGGGGACCCTCTTGTTTACAGGGCTTCCTCAAGTGGAGGTTTAAGGAGAGGGTCCCGAAGGTTTATGGATGCTCCCAAGAGCATACACATTTAACCAAGGCCATATCTTTCCCCCTTCTTCCTCCCCCCAGCTTTCCTGGCTCAGGCAACAGTGTAGGACTGAGTTAATCCGAGCCCATATGGGATGTGCCATTTGTATGTCAGGCACTGAGTAATGTCTGGGTCACCTGGCACCAGGGGGCTGTGAGCCCCAAATCACAGGAAAGCTAATTAAGACAGACTTCTGGGCTCTACCCACCCCAGAGTTTCTGACTCAGGTTTGGGTCAGAGCTTGATATTTACATATCTAACAAGTTCCCTAGAGATTTGGAAGCACAGGCCTAGGAATGATCACATTTGGACAGCCAGGGTGTTAGAGAAGTTCTACAGAGCTCCATTTATCCCCTTTACGTCACTGAACTGAGACTACGTGGAAACATTTCTGGCCATGTTTGTAGAGGGAATCTATTTACTGGTATCCCAATAAACTGGAGGAATAATTGTATGTCTTTTCCATATACGGTCATAATCATGGCTGTTGTAATTGTGGTTGGCTATGATTTGGGATGCCCTAAGACCACTTTAAGGTTGAGCCAATCTGACTGATTTGTTGTGCACTTTACATTCACAGACTTTTCCTTCACAGTCCCCCTGCCCCTCCCTCCCTCCCTCCCTCCCTCCCTCCCTCCCTCCCTCCCCCCCCCCTCAGTGGCAGGTTGCTAGCACCCTTCCCTGCCTAGAGCTTCAATTACAACCTTTATTTTATTTATGTGTCTGGCTGTTTGGGCTGTATGTGTGTCCATGCACCATGTTCGTGCAGTGCTCACAGAGGCTAGAAGAGGGCATTGAATCCCTTAGGACTGAGTTACAGCCAGTCCTAGGGTGCTGGGACTTAAACCTGGGTCCTCTTGAAAAGCAGCCAGTCCTCTTCACTGCTGATCCACTTTCTTATTAAAATGTGTATACCTATAAAAATAAGGCGAACAGAGCAATAAACTCAATATTCCCATCAACTAGATTTTTAACATGGCTGTTTCTGTATTCTTGCACAAATGTTCCACAGCCATTTCCAGACATCTTGATACTCCCCTCTCAAGTCTTTCTCACAACATGGGACACCTTTTTGCATAACCACAAAGGCATGACCACAACTAACAAATCCAACAAGAGTGTCTAAGTGTTATTTGAATATTTAATATTCAATCCATACCCACATCTCCCCAGTTTAAATTTGAAAAAAAAAAAAAGGAATTCCAGTTGAGTTGGGAGCAAGACGTACGTACATGCACATTGCCTAGGTGTTTTTCCTTTGGAAACTTTGCTTCAAGGGTAGGAGTGGGGTCTGCAATATTGGGAATAGACATTGCTAGTTACCCAGAGCCAATGAAATGCCTCTGATCTAGGAACAGCAGCTGTGGGATTGGATAATTCTGGGGCAGGTGCTTGAGCTGATTGGAAAGGCAAAGGGGCTGGGCATATGACTCTTCCTTCAAAGAGCATCTCTCCTATGTAAGAACGGATGTGTTAGAATGTATTTGTAGAGTGGCTGTATTGCCTGGAGGAGGAGAGATCTCAGCCCTTGAACCCTTGGCCATAGCTATCAGGGCTTTCTTTCTCCCCCACTGGTTTCTGTTCTCCTTCCATTAAAAACCCATCTCGTGATGGAAAGCGCTGTCTGGGGTTTCGGGCTCTGAGAGCACACACTCACCTAGTCCACTTGGGTGGCCTGGTTTTTCTCCAGAAAGGATGATAAATAAGTAGTGATGGCTGTGCCCGCCCCCAGGCCCTGCCCTGCTGCTCATCCTTCACGTAGGTGTTTTGAACATGTTACAGACTCCCTGGTAGCCTCCCACTCCAAATCAAAGGTCCCTTGCTGCCGTCTAAATGCCATGGTGTACCCGTGGCTGGAGCTGACTCGGATTGGCAAGAGAAGCTGTCCTGCGTCACATGGCGTCAGCTGTACCACCATATGGCCTACGACATGGTACTGTGTGGTGCTGCCGCCAAGGGTAAGCTGGGCTGAGGATTAAGGCACAAAGCTGCCAGGACTTTTCTGGACAGCTGCCAGGACTTTTCTGGACAGGGTCCTGGTTGCTAGGAAGGGGTTCAGGGGTTTTTTTTTTTTTTTTTTTTTTTACCACAGGTTCAAAGTGGAGACAGAGGAGGACTCTGGGTGGAGATGCTCTAAGTGGTATGGCGGGGGCCTTGGCAGCAAGGTCTGGGGGGGAGGGCGGGGGTTCAGGCGCTGTCTTCCAAGCACCAAGGGCTGGTTGAATAGTCCCCTTGCACTTTCATCTGGGGTCCTGAATGTCGCCAATGTCCTGAGAGTTCCAGCTTACTGTGCTATTTCTCTGTCGTTACCTCCTTTGGATTGGAAGATCTTCAGGGATGGTGATACTGATCATCTTGTAAATCTGGGATACACTGGCCCTCAATAAATGCAAATATATTCCTGAAGTTGAGAAGGGTGAGGGCAAGGGAGTGTGTTTTCAGCTCATTAGGTTACACATATAATAAAAAGATAAATCTGAGGCAGTCCCGAGTGCCGCAGTACATCCGACCTGTTCAGATGGTGCTTCCTGACAGTGCCACGATGGCTGCTGTTCTGTTGAGAGACAATCACTTATCAGTATCATGTTTCTCATAGTTCCTTGCCCGAATGCCAACTCCTCCGACCATTAGCATTAGCTCAAATTTCTTATGGTCGTTATTAGGTTCCCTCATGATATTTCTATTGTAAACACATCTTAACTGCTGATCGGGACCTTGAGCCATGTAAGTACAGCATTTGCTGATGCTCTCCTCCCGTCTTCCTGACACTGGGGTTTATACATTCTAATGGATGCTCAGAACTACTCATCCTGTGCTTGGTGATATTTCAGAAAAGGCTCAGAATGGTTCTCTTTGGGTTCAGTGGAGGGAGCGCTTTGGGGCTGGATTTACTGGGACAGTTTTCCTCAAGGTGGTAGGAATGGCTGGTTGACTCTGGGATCTCGAGGAAGGGTGGAGGATGGATGAGGAGGGGGCTGGAAAGCAGGTTTCACGTAGAGAAGGTCAGAGGAGACTCGGTGCTGAGAACCAGGAAGCGTCGAGGCTGAGCAGTTTGCAACTACTGACTTCTAGTTGCGTACCAGACACAGTTGGAGCTGCCAAGGACTGTGGAAACTGACCGCAGGAGAAGGTGGCAACAGAGTCCTTCAAACTTCATGCTGACTGTGGTCTTGGTGAAAGAAACTGATGAGAGTGAGTCAAACTAAGAAAGACGAACCTTTGCTTATCAACGGGAGATCCATCTTTCTGTCGAGGCTCTCGGACTTTAGAGGCTCAAGACTCCAGGCACCAGGTGATAAAGCAGAAAGGCAGGAGAGGTTGAAGTGACTGATGCCTTCAGGCTGTTAGTGGTCTAGCAGAACAGGAAATACTGGGGTGGACTCAAAAGGATGGGAAAGTCCAAGGTTTTAGATTTGGACAGTAATGGCCGTACAACCTCTTTAGAAAGTATTTTGATAGCGTCCTAAGAATCTAACCATCAACTGCCCATCTCATCCGGTCACTCTGCTCCTAGCTATTGACTCAAGATAAACCAAAGGAGGGAACAAGCTTTTCTTAAAATCCCATCACGCCAGCACTATCTTGACTGTAAGGTCCTCAGAGTCCCCCAAACCAGAAAACTAACTCATGTGCACTATTACTCAGTCTCTAGGGTTGCCCTTCAGAGTCTTGTACAGGACTGTCCATAGCAGCTTTCCTTGTAGTGACCCAAACTGGAACGACCAACACTCCTCGGGAGAGAATGGATGAACAAACTAGTCTGTCCATACAATGAAAACGGATTAGCCATATAAAGAGAAAAAAAATGAATGTATCAAAATAGGTATGGTAAATGAAAGAAGCCAAACTCCCTCCCCCCGCAAAACAAGACATACTTTATGATTCCGTTAATAAACTATCCTGGAAAACATGAACTAATCTGTAGGGATGACGAGCAAAGCAGTGTTTGATGTGAGACAGGAGTAGTGGCAGGGGAGAGGTGACCAGGACCCTTGGGGCTGAAAGATAGTTCACAGTCTTGAGTATGATGGGGGTGTGAGCATATGCTAAAACTTACTGGGATTACTGTTTAGATGCATTCAATTCATCCCGTCTCTGGTTCATTTCAAAACTGCTGAAAATAAAAGTGGTAGTTAGGAGATTCAGTGCAGCTCAACTAAAAAAAAAACAAACAAACCCTTTTTTTGTAAGCGCCTTGCAGCTGCCCTTTGACGACCCCAGGGGCTTGGTTCCATGACCCCTGAGGGTACCAGAATCTAAGAATGCACAAGTCTCTTGCATGACACGGAGCAGTGTTTGCATAAAACAAATGTTTATCTTCCCGTCTATTGAAAATCATGTCCTTTCTGCCACATATTCTGCCTCGCCTTGCGTCAAAAGCAGTGGCATCAACTGACCATGGACTGGAACCTTTGAAACCGTGAGCCCGGATAGATCCTGCCTGCTCTTTAAGATGTTAACGCCAGGTGTTTCATCAGAGTGATGAAAATCTGGCTGACACAGTATGGGTGAAAAACATTTTAAGAATAATTTTGAACTCTGGTTGGTTGAATTTGCCAGTGTGCAACCTAACAAGTACACACTGACTTCACATTTCTACCCCTGAACTATAATTATTTGAGTGGAAATGAGAAGAGAGGGGAAAAAAAATCAAATAACTTCCTGGAACTGAGGAAGGCAGGAAAGGATGGCATTAAATCGAAGCTCGATGAAGGCAGGAGCCTGGATGGAGGCGGAGCCGAAGGAAGTGGAGGAGGTGCCTCCTCGGAGGGGACCAGTTGGAGGAGCAGCAAGGGTGAAGGGTAAGAAGTGGTCTTCACTGAGCAGAGAAGAGGAAGGAAGGGGAAAGACAGACCCATTATGCTGTGTCAGTGGACAGAGAGGAGGCCAGTGTGAAGAGGGTCATGAGTGCAAATGGACCAGAGCAAAACAAGACTGGAGTCTGGACAGGCTATGGTCAGGAGAACAGGCTTCCCGACTATGTCCCGGCTGCTGCACGTAGGTATTGGGCAACTTTGGGGTAGATCACCTAACTTCTCTGTGTTTCTCTTTTTTTCCACCTATAAAATAGGAATGATAACTATGGCATCTTCATAGCCGTACAGTGAGCAGGTTCCTTGCTTGGCCCTACCTCAGGGCCTGTGAATTCGTCACCACACAACCTAGAGCAATCTTTCTTAAGCTGTCCATTGGCTATTTCCCCTCGCATATTTCAGAGCTCTGTTCAAATGATGCCCCATGCAGAAAGCCTTTGCTGACCACCAAATTGAGAACCGAGGTCCACTCACCTGCTACCACATAGCAACAATGTCCGTCCCTTTATTTGTGTGGGGTTCCCCGACTTCTTCCTGCTAGAGTGTCATTAACTTTGGAGACTCCATGCTGATAGGGGCTTTGTTTAGTCCAGAACACTTTGTGGATTCTCATGGATACTCAGGACATTTTGCCACGCCTGTGGTGAGCCATGCGACATTCTTGGGCCTCAGTCTTTTCCTCTGTAGGTCATGAAGTCATGTACCTAAAGGCCCTGAGGCTTTTGTGGGGCGTCAGGGAGTGGCATGATGAAACAAGCCAGGAGAGGTGGGGTGGGGTGCAGTGGGGGTGGGGGTTGGTATGAGATCTCACAAGATGGGTGTGTGAGAGAGTTTCCAAAAAAAGTGAGAGGCAGTGGCTGTGCCTAGTGGAACCTCAGGAGATGTGGTAACAGGTTGACAGTGGATGAATTCTGTATACAGTCTAGTTCGTGTAAGATCTTCTTGTAGTCAGTGTGGAGTATTATGGGATTCTAAGGGAGAGAGAGGCTAGTTTTGCTTCACATTGCATTTCTGATCGAAGCCAGTGTCTCAGTCCGTTTTCTGTTTCCATAACAGAACACCTGAGGTTAGATCATGTACAAAGGATAGAAGATCGTCTAGCTCAGAGTGTGGAGACCTGCAAGTCCAGGAGAATAGCAACCCGCTCAGCCTCTGGTGAGGGCCTGCTCGCTGGCTGCCTGTTAAACATGGCAAGGACTTCGTGGGGAGAGGCGGCAAGACAGCAAGAGGCCCCTTTCCCTCTTCTGTGAAAGCCGTTAATGCAGATATAGGGGTCAGCCCTCATCTATTCCTAGCTATACCCCAAAGATCCCATGCCCGGAAACCACCAGCACGCTTGGGGAGTCCAGTGTTTAATACGTCGGCGAGGTTACCAACACAGGCGAGGTTCCCACCCACCCGCCCCCGCCCCTCTATTATTTATTTGTTATTTTTGGTTTTGGTTTTCGAGACAGGGTTTCTCTGTGTAGTTTTGGTGCCTGTCCTGGAACTCATTCTGTAGCGCAGGCTGGCCTCAAACTCACAGAGATCTGCTTGCCTCTGCCTCCCGAGTGCTGGGATTAAAGGCTTGCGCCACCGCCGCCGCCCGGCATCCCCCTCCCCCCATTCTTGACGATACAGCACAAACACAACAGCTTTATTGAGGGACAAGTCACGTAACGTAGAATTCACCCGTTTAAAGTGTGCCGTTTGGTGGCTTTAAATGTTGTCACAGTTACGCAATTGTTACTCCCATGCGTAGGACATGTTTATCCCTTCAAGGAGGAGCCCACGCTCAGTAGCAATCCTTCATCGACCATCGCTCCCCACCCCTCCTCCATCCACTAGCCCAACTTCCTACAGCAATGAAATCCTATCCGGCTTCTTTTGCTTAGCATGTTGTCATATTGCGCGTCGGGAGAGCGCGTCCTTTTAGTGGCGGTGCCATATCCTGCCGCAGTGAAAATAGTGCGCTCTAGTGATCAGTTCATTAGCCTCTGGATAATTATTTTCTCAGGCTGTTTTGGAGAAGTCCGCTAGGCTTGTCCACATGTAAGTCTTTGTCCTTCATAGCGCATGCCTTTTGAGAGGTAACACATGCCGTGCCTCCCACACGCAGCCGACATGAGAAAGCAGTGTATTCTTTAGTTGAAGGTATCTTTGAGCAGGACTTCCCAAGATCTCCTCTCGGCCCTGGGGCACTGCACTTTCTCCGTGCCCCTGTCCTACATTGTGAATCTCTGTTCTACATGCACGTGGGAAGGAAACACACCGGGGCAAGACACTGTTGATCTGTGGCAAATGAGTGGGATGTGGCATCCATCATTTAATATGCCGAGAGCAGTTCCACGGTGAAGGGCGGCCAGCCCCAGGTTCTGTGCAGAAGGAGCATATTAGGCTGAGAGGGCGGGGAGCCCAAGAGAGGAGCTGACAGTGTGTCAGAAAAGGAGCCAGCCACATGGCTCTGATTTAGCCCTGCCAGAGCAGGGCTGGGAAGACCGGGGTGGCTGCTTTGCACCAGGAGGCTTCCTGGACTGCCTAGCCCTTGGGGACACTTAATAGGCCCTCCCCTTGAGCTACTGAGGGAACCAGGGCAAGGGGAACTGGGAAGGGTTGGTGGTCCCCCAGTTTCGCAAGCAGTACCACCTCTGCAGGGCTCTTCTTTTTAATCTAAAATGCGAGTTATTCGATTCCAGAACCAAGGCGCCCACCTCCTTTGATTCAAACATAGAGGCGCCTTGGTTATGATCTCAGGAGTAACACAGAAATAGCTAGTTGGGCTGGCGAATAATGGTGGAGGGCTTCTGTGAGGAGCTTCCTTGAAAGTCTGAGCCCATGCTCCTGCACCGCTTTGAAGAGGAAGGGAAGGATTTCTTTAGGAAATTCTGGGTTAGGCATCTTCACAGTTCCTGTCTGAGGCCATCCGGCAAGCTACTCGTTGAGTCTCTACAGTCGGACTCTTTAGATCTTTTGGAGGTACCGAAGCCTGGAAGCACCGCTGCAGCACCTTAGGAGGAGCAATAGCTGTGTAGAGATGAGCTGCAGCGACTGGTATCCAGGAGGGAGGGGTGATCTGGGGAGGTTTCTTGGAGGAGGCAGCATGTGGAAGGTAAATATACTGGAAGTAGAACGTTTCGCTTTCATGTGGACCATGGCTTCCTTCTGTCTAAGGTAGGGGGCACCTTGCTGCAAGCCACTTTGTACATTAAAGCCAGCATACCTACATAAAAAATTGAGCCTATAAAAAAAATGGATGAAAGAAAGAATGAGAAAAAGCAGCTAATTCCACTGGCCTCATTCAACACTGGATTTTGTCTCCGTGTGTTGGCAGCAGGGATGAAATGGATTCCAAGTTTATTTCACAGATCACCTTATAAGGGGAAACTCTACTCCTAAAGAAAGTCAAAATGATTTTTTTTTCTACCATCATTTTCTTGTGTGTGAATTGACTTAAAGGATGTATTGACCTAAAAGACACATCAGCAACCAAAGCCTTTAGAAGCATAGAGGGTCAGACATGGAGGAGCGACACACTGAAGGTAATTCAGATGGTTGCTAAGCTGGTGAGGTCTGGAATCTGGGGGCTCTGGCTTGATGGAAAAATGAATCAGAAGAATTTTCTAGAAGAGTACACAGGGGACACATTCCTGTCAGGAACAGACCTATAAGGAAAGGGAACCTCCTTGGATATGTGACCATAGTGACATTATACCTAGGTAAAGGATGTGGTTCCCTGCTTTGTACGGTATAATTCCCATGTCTGGATGTTGGGTGTGGGATGCTGAGTGTCTTGATATTCAAAGGCAAAAAAAGAAACACCTGTCAGATGCCAGAGTTCAGAGCTGGCTTTGTCTCTGTCACTAGTGCTGTGCAGAGCGTGAATCTTTGACCCATGTTAATTGAGACACTAAAGCACCTGCTCTTGTCCCTAACAACTTCAAAAGCAATTTGAAGTCTAAGCTTGCAAAAAGAGTGATCAAAATACAGAAAGGATTCCACACCAGCAAGGGGCTTTGCAGCGTTTCCCCGTACCGATGGCTGTCATGCACAGAGCTGACAGCGTTTACTCTGTTCCCAAGCACTTCATCAGTGGGATGGCTATGTCGTCCATACAGCTTCCAGAGCATGTGCCTGTTCTCTGTATTTTTTCACAGGGATGGGGAGGGGGTATAGATACACTCTGAAGCCCCAGCCCAAGGGAGAATCTAGCAAGGTGTCTCTCCTCTTGGGTCCTGTCCCTCCCTTCTGTCAACTCTCCATGGCGGTTGGGATGATGTTCCCAAC
This sequence comes from Peromyscus nudipes, assembly GCA_902168325.1. Classification (NCBI taxonomy): domain Eukaryota; kingdom Metazoa; phylum Chordata; class Mammalia; order Rodentia; family Cricetidae; genus Peromyscus; species Peromyscus nudipes. The sequence goes on from CABHPH010135570.1 coordinate 13,564, forward strand.
CTCTCTTGGCCTCCAGCAAGCCCCTGGACTCTTGTATGAGATAAGTACCTCCCTGTCTGATTTCAAACCTTTCCTGCTGGGCTTCAGGCTGCCATGTTCTGTCCCAGGGTCATGGTTTTTGTACCCTTCCTCCTGCAGATAGCTAGTGCTGTCTACAACCCATAAGTCCTTTCCAAGAATCATAAAAACCGAGTCCAGGTCTCCCTGTTTTTAAAGCCCGTTTTCCCTTCAGGACCACCCAGCAAGTTCCTGTTTCTCATCTGGGAGACCTGCACATCAGGCATCTGGGAGGGTCAAGGTTAGCTGGGCTTCCAGCGTGTTAGCTGACCTCTCACCTGGCTCCTCAGATTAGTGTGTGCTCCCCACAGTTACACTCCTGGGGAGTAGCTGCCAGATACCATTGTGTTTTGCCATATCAAAAAATACTATAAAAATATGTTGAGGTTTGAAGTCTCATTAATGGAGGAAAAGAAGGAGAAGAGGAGGAGGAGGATGACTCGGAAGGATTTGAGACTCTTGTTACCTTTGGCCACTAGGATCAGCCTACGTTTATTTCTGTTGAGAGAGATTGTATAATCTGGGGGTACTGCCAAATTGGTCCCACTGTGTTGGAAAAGCTGGTGACCAGTTGAATGATGTTCGGATTTACACCCAAATTCCTGCCTTTATCCCTAGTCAGTCTAACTCTTTTGCTTCCAGCTGACCTTTGTCACTGGGGAATGGGGTTGGATGATCTGAGCAGCTTCAAAGTTGCATTCCCATGGGCTTGGAGGGAATTCCCCTCTCATACACCAGGGCTTTCTTTTGAAGGCTCCCACTTGAGTCCTGGCTGTATCTTAGGGCTGACCTGCAAAGGAAGGAAGGGGTGGTCTTGGAGATTCATTGTGTGTGGCTGTGCCTTTAGCTAGCACACCTGCATGGATAGTTTTGTCTCTTCTGTCTACCTAATAGATGTCACCCGTGGAGCTCTCATTTGATGCCAGGTGCTGTGTTGGGCAATTATTAAGCAGGTTTGCTTATTTAATCTACCCAGCAGCCTACAAGACACCTATCAGTCCAATTTACACAAGAGAAAGTGGCTAGACTATATTGGGGATCCCCTGTACTGTTGGGGGCTCCCAGGCTATAAAGCCAGAGTAGTCTTGGTCTCTTTGAATGGACATTATTTTTTTAGCCAGAGTAGATCTTAAACGCTTTGCCTTGGGCCTTTCGGCAAAATCTTTGCAGGGACCTCTCCACTGGATAACTGAGGCCAAGTTTATACTGAAGGGAAAGGGCTGAAATGACTTCATAACATTCCTCATCCGCAGCAGCCAAACCCAGACCTGTTGCTGTCCAGCAGAGTTCGGGAAATGTGTAGGCTTTGTTAGCCCCTAACTCTCTCTCCCGAGAACTTTTCTCTGAACAACTTCAGCTCTTGCTGATTTCTCCTCTTGAAAGTTCTCAGCATGGGATGCTGTAATAGCTATCGCGAAGTTGGTTTACCGGCTGCCCCTGGTAGAATACCTCCCCTGGGCTTCTGGTACCAAGGTCCTCCTTTCTTTCTCTTCCTTTCTGCTCAGATTCAGTGAGTCTTGGAGTCAGGAAGGATCCGGGGAAAGATGTAGTTTAATTCAGTTGGGGAGTGAAGAGCAGATCTTGGATCTCGTTCATGGTACAGAGAAAACTTTGTATACCCGTTGAAAGAGTCTCAAGCTGGGGCTGGGTAGATAGCTTAATAGAGCACTCCCTTTTTAAGTGATGAGGGACCGAGTGTGATACCCAGAACTATAGTTTAAAAAAAAAATCCAAATAGGACATGGTGATGCTTGCTTGCAATCCCAGCCTTTGGGAGATGGAGACAGGAGGATTCCTGGGCTCACTGGCCCGCCAACCTACCCTATGTGTTGAGTTCCAAGCAGCGAGAGACCCTGTCTCAAAAAAAATGGTGCACAGCACTGGAGGAACAACATGTGAGGCTGTCCTGTGGCCTGCACATTGCATGAGCAAGGAGGGATCTAGGCTCCCACAATCCCGTTCAAGGGAACACCCCCCAGTGATCTCCCAGTGTCTCCACATTAAAGCTTTTCCATTCCTAGTAGCGACACACAGAGGACCAAGCCTTTAGCATGCAGGCTGTTAGGAGACTTTCAGAATCTGACTGGAACAGAGAAAATATCGGCTCCACTTAAGTTCCATTCATTTGATACAAGATGGGTGAAACCCTAACTTATCTGAAGAAATTCAAATGCATGTTTTACTAAAAGCCCCTAAATGAAGGCAGAAGATTTGAGTTCAAAGGAAGACGTGCTTACGACAGACAATTAAGGCCAAGGTAGGACCTTAATTAAGGATAAATTGATTAAGCAATTACCTAATTAATCTTCTAACTGGTTTCTGTTGCAACCAGAGTTCAGTCTTTGAGCGTGGCCCACGTGTATACAATCGCATGAAAGCTTGTATCTACATCTCCGATATATGGAGGAAAGCCGTAGGAGCGGAGGCTAGACGGGAGAGTGGGGCCAGCCTGAAAATGCCCTTTGATCTCTTAATGGGAGAAAGTCCCAGGGTGTGACTGAGTGAAAGTGCCAGGGTGACAGCAGATCTCAACTCTGTAAGTTTCCCTGATTTTTTCCCCTCTCTTTTACAAAGTTGAGAAAATTTCATTGGTGAGTAAGCAATCCAGAAGTAAGGTTAAATAATTACTTCTATGCCAGAAGCTTAATGTAAGGGTCAATATTGTCTTAGGAGTAGAAGGTAGTATTCAGTGTGTTGGAATAAATTAAGCTCTTTTTTGTTTTGGTTTTGTTTTTGTTTGTTTTTTGAGACAGGGTTTCTCTGTGTAGTTTTGGTGCCTGTCCTGGATCTCTGTCTGTAGACCAGGCTGGCCTTGAACTCACAGAGATCCGCCTGGCTCTGCCTCCCGAGTGCTGGGATTAAAGGCGTGCGCCACCACCGCCCGGCTAAGCTTTTTTTTTTTTTTTTTTTTCCTTAAATTAAATCAATGTCAAGATCAACACTTATGTAAACACTTACAATTTCTCCCTTTAGATTGTTTGTGATTTGCTTACTTCTTGCCTCGTGATCTGTCTTGAATGCCTTGGAGATGAAGGAACCTCTGGCATCTCTCAGATGTCTGTAGCCATAGGAGCAGACATGATGAGGATCCTGGACCCCACTGGAGCCACACCCTTCTTCCCTGTGGCTCTGGCCTTGGGCAATCCCAAGGGCCAGTCCTTGAAACCCATCACCCACGGTGCTTGTTTTCTTCAAGCCTGGATGGGAGAAATGCCTTACCCTTCATAGATTCTGGAGCAGTGGGAAATGTGACGAGAAATCCACCCACATGTTTCTAATTAAGTTTTTACTTAATTCTTCACTGTTTTGTTTGCTTTCGTTTTTATTTTTTAAAGAGGGGTGCTGCAGGATGAGTAAGTCTAGAAAGCAGGCTTCCTGAAGAGATTTTCTTGACAAAAAAAAAAAAATCGTAATGCCTATTGAAAGGTGCGGCTAGAGAGTATGCATGTTGGGTTAGAGACATGAGGTGTGGTGGACCTCAGGGGATGCTTTGGACCTCCTGATGCAGCAGAGCTGAGGGTCACTACCTCTGAACTAGCCTCTTTCTCGAATTCTTTCTTCTCCCCAGAAGGCTGGTATGTGGTGCGGCAACACCTCTCACGATCTGTTTCCAAAGGTCTTCCTTCAGTAAACAGAGTGCTCTGCAAGAAACTGCTGTTCTCGCTCACTTCTTTCTCCCTCTTCCCTTTCCCTTTTATTTGGGGGCAGGGGAAGGGTTTACGAAAAAGGTCAAGTATCTTGGCTGAAGTTCTGATGATGCTGGAAATACAACTTTGGACCATTGACCCCCACATCCCACTCTCAAAGATGAGGCCACCCAACAGGATCCTGGGCTCCCATACAACTCTTTCCCAGAACCCGGCTCTTGGCGAAGTTTGCCTTTTAAAACATTAATGCACAGAAGGGGATTTTCCCCTCTTCTGGACACCTCCGGTCTTCTTCCAGAAGGCTCTACTCAAGTTTGGGAAATGGAGTGACATTGGGTAATTGGAAATTGCTGAAAGAACTAAGAACCTTATTGCAATGAATTTGCAGTTCCAGGGCTTGCTTCCAACCTGAGCCCCCCACCCCCACCCCTCCACCCCTACCTCCAGGCAGCAACTGGAAAAGTTAAGAACAGGAGATTGGGGAGATACTCTGGCAAACACAGCAGTTTCCTTGTGGTACTGGCTGTGCCCCAACTGAACCCATGTTTATAGGGGTTTGAAGCCTTGAGCTGCAACAGATAGAAGCGAGGTCTGTAGACCGTTGCCAGTTAAGACCCCCAAGTGTTCACCCCACTCACAGGCCAGGATAATCAGCCAGAAGAAGGAAAAGCATAGGTCATTTGCTAGCTGAAAAACACGTGTTCTGATTCCAGTTTCATTCTGAGGGCTGGGCAGAACACCATCCATTCTGAATGAAGACTTGAGCAAGGAGCCAACCTGGGACTGTCTCCTTGGAGCTAAGAGATCAAAATGCATTTTCAAGTTGGTCCCATTCTTCCTTCTGGCCTCCTCTCCTACTGCTTTACTTTGTGTAGGGTCTTGGAACGGTTCTAGAGAATTAACAGAGACCCAGAGAGAGGCAGAGAGGGACTGTTGCAAATCACAATGCCATAAAGAAAGAGGCAGCAGCAACATGGCACAACCCCAATATTAGACTTGGGGATGTAGTCTCAGACCCTTGAGTAGCCGAATGGGTCAGGGTACTTTTTGGTTGGAGTGAACATCTTGGGCTTTTTGAGTCCCACATTGTAGGTGTCTTTCCCACTTCGACTCAAATCATGACAGTATCACGGAAGACAAAACCACAGGACCTGTGGGAAGTGCACGACCGTGTTTACTTTGGTCTTTGGATTTGCTTCCCATGCACATGTGCCTTTCAATTTAAAGGGAGCTGCATGAATAATTACCGAAATAAGATGGAGGTGGGTAACAGTTTTCTCAAGTCATCCTCTCTTTCTGGAAGGAAGGTGATGAGGATAGGCCCAGGTCCCTAACTGGAGGCACCCATGCGCTTTGTTGCTGTGGGATGGTCTGTATGTCAAATGTCTTGCTCTGATTGGTCAATAAATAAAACACTGATTCGCCAGTGGCCAGGCAGGAAGTATAGGCGGGACTAACAGAGAGGAGAATTGAGAGAACAGGAAGGTGGAAGGAGACACAGCCAGCCGCCGCCATGACAAGCAGCATGTGAAGATGCCGGTAAGCCACGAGCCACGTGGCAAGGTATAGATTTATAGAAATGGGTTAATTTAAGATATAAGAACAGTTAGCAAGAAGCCTGCCGCGGCCATACAGTTTGTAAATAATATAAGCGTCTGTGTGTTTATTTTATAAGTGGGCTGTGGGACTGCAGGGGCTCAGCGGGACCCGGAGAGGAAACCCCAGCTACACTTTGTAGCTATTTTACAAAAGTGAAAAGTCTACACAGCAATGCCTCCCTCTAGTCAGTCCCTTACTGAGCACTTCCCGGCAGTGTGTGTCTTAGCAAAGTGCATTGTCTCAGCATCCTTGTCTTGCTTATTCAAAACTTTGGCCCCTTCTTTTCATTCAACCTCAGGGTGTTTAGTGTAGGACGCGAACATGCAGTCAACCCGACTCCTGCTGCAGAAAGGACTTAACTGCTGGTGTAGCTCTTGTAACACTGAACTCTCTTCCATACAGAGTTGATAACCAGAAATGCGCTACAGGGGCACCTTTCACCCCTCTAGTCGTATCAAAATTTAATTGAGGGTGAGAGGAGGACTGGGCTTGCACAGCATTTGTCTTCAGCCTCATCAGGGTGTCTGTGGCTCTGTTGTTATTGTGGCGTGTGGGTCCAGGTGTAGATTCCTCCGACAGATGGTTTTACTGGCAGAAGACTTAAGGCTTTCTTTTTTAGGAGGGATTTTTTTGTTTTGTTTTTCGAGACAGGGTTTCTCTGTGTAGCTTTGGAGCCTTTCCTGGAACTCACTCTGTAGCCCAGGCTGGCCTCGAACTCACAGAGACCCGCCTGCCTCTGCCTCCCCAGTGCTGGGATTAAAGGCGCTGCCGCCGCCACCGCCACCACCACTGCCGGCTTTAGGAGGGATTTTGATGTGCAGTTTTTGATTGGTTGATTGTTTTGCTCTGTAGCCCAGACTAGTCTGGGACTTTCAACAGTCCTCCTGCCTGTACCTCCCCAGTGCTGGGGTTCCAGGCCTGTGCCATCATGCCCTGCTAAAGACCTCTCTCACTCTTCAGACATCATAGTATGAAGTATCACCAGCTCATGATGAACTAGCGCGTCGTGCCATAGGGAACGTCTGTAGCAAGCATAGATCCAAAGAGCATGATTCCAAGCAGAGAAGTTAACACAGCAAGAGCTGGGTCCTAGGAAGGTTCTGGAGAGGAACTGTTTGTTGGCAGCACTGCCAGTGCCCTGGTGAGCGGCGAAATTGTTGGCCAGGCTTTGTGGACAGTTACCCAAACCCAGATGCCCAAGATCACGGAGAAGGAACTTGGAGGAGGCCCAGCTTTCCACACCTTCTTCCAGCCAGATGTTTCCCAGTGGGTGGGCGTGACCTCACAGTTGGTTTGACAATTCTGGTAGTGGAAGGAAGCGAACACAACAAAAGAGCCTCCATGGCAAGCTGCTGCATCCCTAACTCTGCACTTCGGGAATGCTTTCTTCCTGTGCCCTAGCCTGGTCTGACTCTAATTATCTCCGGTGACATCTGACTGACTCCAAATGACACGGTCTGTGTGTGTCCCATGGGGGATGGTTTGGGAAGGGTCAGCGGAGAACATATCACATTTCATGAGTAGGGCTTTCATGGTACTATCCAAATCAGTTCAGAAATATGAGTGTTTCTCTCTCTCTCTCTCTCTCTCTCTCTCTCTCTCTCTCTCTCTCTCTCTCCTTCCCTCCCTCCTCTTTTCTGTCACAGAAGCCTAAGTAACTGATAGTTGGCTATGGGGTAAAGAGGATAAGAAAATTAGCAGGGGGCGTCAACTTGGGAAGTGACATGAAATAGTTCTTTTTTTTTTTTCCTCACCCAGAGCCCCATCTGGATAATGGGCCAAACAGATGGATAAGAGAATAGGCGTTGAGCAATTACGTGATGCTTTTCTTTGTGTTTATCCAAGTCTTGTTTCCTTCGTATGCCAGATGAAGGAATCCTATCTCTACCTCTAGTAATCAATCCCTTTTCTGAATATCTACACCAATCACACTACTGACCAAGCAGCTTACTACGAACTCCACTCTTGGTTATCCGTTGCTGTTTCGCAAACCTAAATACTGTGTCTTAACCAAGGCTATTCGATGTCCAGAATGGACCAGACTTCCTTCTATTTCCATGTCTCCAGGGTGGGGCTTAGTTCCAGGTATTTATTGATCATCCGATCAGTCTCCCACGGACACATTCCCCTCATCAGAACCTCATTTTAGTGCTTGGGAGATTCTGGGCCACTTTGGCAAGGGAGCTGTGAGGACAAGATTTAAGGTGTTTTTTTGTTTTTTTTTTTTTTGGTTCCATGTATTAGTGAACTGGGCAGTGAATCCAAATCTAAAATTCTCTAATCAGATTAGCCCATTTTTACCCAGCTGGAGACTGGCTGCATTTTGTCTGTATGGGAGCCAGCAGGGCCCAGCCACTGGTTACACTGACTTCCTTCCTTCACTGCATCACTGCGGATCACTGCGGAAGGTCTTTTTATTTTTGCCCATCTCTGCCCTAAGCCCAGCTCACCCCAGGGAGTCCCTTCTCTTTCTTCCCCTGTGAACTTTCCTGTCACTCTTGTGTCTCTCTGCCTTTTCTGTTAGCTGTTAAGGCTTCACAGTCAGACTGTCTCGCCCTGTGGCAGAGTTGGGAGGAGAATGTGTGTGAGCGTGTGTGCCTGTGCTTAGATCTATAATGTGCACGCACACACCCATATGCAGAATCGTGTGTGTGTGTGTGTGTGTGTGTGTGTGTGTGTGTGTGTATCTGTATGCATGACTGGTTGTGCATGTCTGTACCCATGAACAGTTGCTGGTGAGTAGTCTGTGAGGGATGACTCCATGTCTGACTGGGGTTCAGCAAAATCTCTTTCAATCTAGCAGTTTACCCCTCACTGACATTCAGTTTGTTTGACCCAGGATGTGGTTATTTTCTTTTTAAAATGTGTGTTTATCAGCTTGCTGGCACTATAATGAATTGCTCAAGATAATTAACCTCGGAGAGAAAGGTTTGTTTTAGCAGGTGGTTTGGGGGTTCCCATCGATGATGAGGCCGATCTCCCATTGCCTCTGGGTCTCTGGTGTAGGTGCTGGATAGCAAAGGTGAGAGTGTGCAGCAGAGCAAACTACTTATCTCATAGCCAGGAAGCAAGAGAGGATGAGGAAGGGGCTAGGGCCCCACAGTCTCCTTCAGAGGCACACTTTTAGTGACCAAAATACTTCACACGAGGCTCCCCAGCCCAAAGATTTCACCATCTCCCAATGGCCCCATCCCTCTGAGGGCCATTTCCCATTCAGACCCTAGCCATGGGCTTTTGCTAGTTTACCTTCAGCCTGAGATTTGTCTAATGTGCATGCGTAGTTTGCTGGCCTTTGCATGTTAGGGTTACAGTGCAGGAGCCAGGCCCAGATACTGATTAACTTGGCCATTTTTAGAACTTGCTAAGTGCATGCTGGTCTCTAAGTCCTCCAGTTCCAGCTATGTGGTTAAGAGAGTGGTGGTGGTGGTG
>CABHPH010135570.1:27295-52658 GCA_902168325.1 Peromyscus nudipes
TGTGTGGTGTGTGAGAGGACTGAGTACCTGCCACCAGTGGCTGATAGCCCGTGCCTCGCTCGTCCTCTCCAGACTCCCTAGCTAGACAGATTTCCCTAAGGTCCCGAGACCTGCACAGCCTGCTTGGGGCGTTGAAGAGGGAACTGCCGTGTGTGTGGCTGCCACAGCTTCCTGGGTGACTTGCTTGGTCACTGCCCTGAGGGTCAAACTGTAGTCCCCAATTCTGAATGCACACCGTAGGCCAGTGGGGTGGGGTGAAGGAAGGGCAGCCACCCCTCAGCGTTTCATTCTCTCAAAAGCTGTTGGGGATATGATTGTCCCCATTCGACAGCCAACTGAGCACAAGAGAGGCTGAGTGGCTTGTTTAAGCCAGGAGAAGCAGTTATTGGGTGGCAGAATCAGGCTAGCATCCAGAGACCTGGTACCTAATTCAGTGTTTCTTCTCTACAAAGCCAGAGAACACACTAGAAATACCAAAGATGGGTGAGGGGGGGCGCCAGCAGGAAGTATTGGGCAAGAAAGAAAGAAGTAGTGGAACTGGGGTAGAAATTGTAGAGGGATGTCCAAGAGTCACCATGAGCAGGGATGCATTTCCTACCAAATGCAGATTTTATTACCTCATCCTTACCTTTCTCAAATTGCCTCCGAGTAGGTTGACCTTATTCTGGGCTTTCTGCTTGATGCAGGCTCTTCCCCAGCAAGTTTGCAGCCACCATCTGATGACTGTGCTTGGAACAGTTAAGTGGCAGCAGACAGTTCTCTTACTGGCACATGAGTTGAGCATCTGTCACGTACTCACGTTCCATAGGACCAATCTGTGGCTTCCCCAGAATGGGCTTTGGGTGGAGAAGGCTGTGGTGGGGCTTTGGGGGCAGCAGTCTGGAGAATAAGGATGGAGCTGAAGAAGATAAATATCTCGACCCCTGACTCCCCGTGTCCCCCCAACTCTCCCCACCCCACCTTGAACTGGAGAATTACAGTGCGCATAGTTGCTCCAAGGCCTGGAATGAGCGCTTCCTTGTTAGGTGTTCAGAGTCTGACACATCTGCATGGAGTGCTAACAGCTGGCGGCTGTGGCAGTATCCAGGCGGAAAAATGGAAAGGCTTTCTGGGATAGGTGCAGTGTTCTTCCCTGGAAGGCCAGAGCTTTGCAGCCTAGCTCTGCTTTAGATCCATGCTCTCTGTGTTCAGGCTTCCTTGTGCAGGCCACAGGAGGCTGTACAGCCCCAGAAGATCTCTCTAGTAAACCTTTGAAGGCCACAATCCCAAGAAGATCTGCCCTGGCCCCCAGGACCTACCGCTCTCCAACTATGCTCTCTGACAGCTGGGGCCAGAGGCGGTGTCGCTGTCCCCAGAAGGACTGCCCAGCTGCTAAGGATGAAGCTTTGTGAGAGTGGAAGTTGAGATATCATCCATGCTTGTTCCTCTTGGGCAGTCATGTGACTTTGGGTGAAGATGGAGTCAAGGTTGCAAGAATCACTGCCCATTAAGTTTGACCTTCTGCTCGGCTTCTCCAAAGCAGGCATCGGTACCCCTGGTCCTTCCAGGAGCTGAGGAGAAAAAACTGTCTCCCTTTGTAGATGAACATCCAGCATGGGCAGTCATGAAGGGACAGGAATGGACCACAGCCTACTCTCCCTCATTGCAAAAGCCTTATAGCAAATGGAGCATGCTCTGTTGCCTCCCCAGGAGCTAGCTTCTCTGTCCTAGTTTGCTCCTCTGCTGTGATAAAACACTGAGCAAGAGAAATTTGGGAAAGAAAAAGGTTTATTTGACTTGTAGCTTCTAGTCCATCATCAAGGGAAGCCGTGACAAGAACTCTGGAGGCAGGAAATGAAGCAGACTTCACGGAGGAAAGCTGGTTACTGACTTACTTCCTCTGGTTTGCTCAGCTACCTTTCTTAGACAGCTCAGACATACCTGCCTAGGGATGGCACCACCTGTCAGGATGGGCCCTCCTACATTAATTAGCAATCAAGAAGATGTCTCACGGGCATGCGCACAGGTCAATCTGACGGAGGCAGTTCCTCCATTGAGATTCCCCCCTTCCCAGGTATGTTGAGGTTTGTGTCACATTGACAAAAACTAGTTGTCACACCCCCATGCCTCTTCCTCTTCTCACCTGGAAGATCAGGACTTAAACGAATCGACAGCTTGGGTGCTCCTCAATACAGTCCTTCTAGAAATCTGGAGAAGGACTAGTCCCAAGTGGGCTTTGGCATTGGGGATGGCGATGTTTCAGAAATGCTGAGGAGAAGACCTAAGTGATTTCACTCCTATGTGCCCTACAGCAGCCTACCGGCTCTGCTTTTCGGGGACTCTCCTTACATTGTTGATGGTACCCAACACCTGGTGGATTGCTGGTTCTGCTCATCCAGGGGACCTGTCTGTACTGCTTTCGAGGATGGAGCCCTCTTACAAAGACCCAGGGCTAGAAGTCACAGCATTTTGTCTGCCTGGGCAGTCCAGGGGGTAGGGTAGGGGGTCCTTGCCTGGGATGTATTTCAGTGAGTACCCTTTCCTTGGTTGGGGTTTTGATTGGCTCCTGTGCTTCGAAGCCTCATTGAAGATGAATTGGAGTTGTCCTGGCCATGATGAGGGTGGCATTATCATGGCTATGTGGCTTCTCACCTTCCCCTTCGGAGGTGTTTCGTAAACATATGTTAGGTTTTGAACACAAGACGGTGCAGAATCCCATGGGAGAAGGGCGGGGAGGATGAAGGCGAGCTTTGGCATGGCCTCGGTGATTGCTTTCCTAACTTTCCTGTCATCCGCTCTCTTCCCCTCTCTCCTGCGCTTTCTCTCTTGTGCCAAAGCACCGCTTCTCTCCTCCACTCACGTGGCTCTCTCTGATCCAGAGAAAGCTGAGTGTTAGGAGTCAGGCATGGCCCTCTGTGTGACCTTACGGAGCAGGCAGTATGAGGAATGGCACCCAGCCAAGGCCGTGTTTCCCAGTCCCAGGCCCAGGGAGACAGTCAGGCCTTGGCTTCTGGAACCATCTGACCTCCGGCTCTGCCTCCCGATCAATGAATCCAGCCAGGATTCCTGGTCACCCTGACTCTGACTCCCTCCCAGGGGGCTTCACCCAGGTTGCATAGCCCCTACAGCCAGCACAGCCTTTCCCATGGGCCTCTGGGCCCTGGCCCAGCTCCTCCCATTCCTGAAGCTGTCTCCAAGTCCAGGGTATCACGTTGACCAGAGGAAGCACAGTGACATGGTCCCAGCAGGGTGTGGTAAGGGAAGTTGTTTTTCCTAACGGTAAACAGGATAGTAAAAGCAACAATGGGAATGCGGACACTTCACGGTTATCCACAAGTGGATCCCTCTGAAGTCTGCACGGTCTGGTGGCAGCGAGTTCCAGGAGCTCAGCACTGGAGAGCAAATGATGTTTTCAAACTGTCCTATGGGGCAGTCACTTTACCCACTATTCCTTCCTATGGCTGTCCTTTGATTCTTGTAATTGGAATTTATAACCCCTATTCATACACGAGGAACAAAGGCTTAAGTCACTCGTGGTTGCGTGGTAAAGAAGTATGCTAATCAGGCTGCTGGGGGTGTGTCTTGCTACAGAAGTGGCTCTGTGGGTGTGTGATGTCTATCTGTCTGTCTCTATCTCTGTCTTTCTGTCTTTGTCTCTCTCTGTCTCTCTCTGTCTCTGCCTGTCTGTGTGTGTGTGTGTGTCCCCGCATGGGACAGATGTGTAGACATGGATTCCGTGTAGATAGATGTTCACAGCATTTGAGGCTAATGAAATTCCCCTAAGAGCCAGAGTCTTTCCATATATCCCCCCGAGTGTGTGTGAGCATTCTGTGTATGTTTCTTTGTTTAGTTTTGTTTTTGAGACAGGGTCTCATGTAGCCTATTCTGACTTTATGAGACTATGGAGCTAAGGCTGGCTGGGAATGCCAGATCTTCCTGCCTCCTCCTCCTCCATGCTGGAGTTACAGGTGTGTGTGCTTGCCTGTGCTTGGCTTCTGCCAGCATTTGAAACAGAAGTGACTACCCCAGACATCTCTCTGTGATTGCTGTTTCCACATCTCCTTGGAAGGTGGAAAGGGAGGACTGAAATGATTCCAGTTTGGGATGCAGAACATCAAGGGAAGATTTGAATCCAGAGTCTGATCCCTTCTCCCCATTTCCACGGCTTCAGCCCAGTTCTGTCACCTTCATGGATAATGCTGTGGTATGGATAATGCTGTGGCCTCCTAATCCATCTCTGCCTCTCCCTGTGACCTCTCCCTGTGGCCCCAGCTGCCACGATCTTAGGTTACATTATTTATCAGCTTGGGCTCCTACGGTGTGCCTTCATTGAGAGTAACAAAACAGAACCTTTACAACAGCTTCTAAAGCTGGGCCCAGCTGGGCCTAGGGTTGGGGACCACTCCCCAACCCTACAGTTTCATCTTGTAGTTTTGTCTTCCAAAACTGTTCTACTGAATTCTTGTTCTAGGCGGGTTCCTGATTTTGCGGTAGCTCTCCTCTCTCGCAGGGTCCCTCCTTATCTGACGCCTCCCTTCAAGGCTTTGTGCCACTGTCCCCACCGTAAGCCACACACTGAAAACCACAGTGTTCTCCTCCCATTGTGGTCCTCCATCCCCTGTGCTTATCACAGTCTAAAACCGCAGTTCTCAACCTGTGGGTCATGACCCCTTTGGCAACCCTCCGTCTTCAAAAATATTTACATTATGATTCATAACAGTATGGAAATTACAGTTATGAAGTTGCAACAGAAATAGTTTTATGGTTAGGGGATCACCACGACATGAGGGACTGTGTTAAATGGTTACAGTGTTAGGAACACTGAGGACCTTCTAAGATATCTTGTAATTTGTTTATTTATGGCTGGCAGGCAGGCTGTCCAAGGACAGTGACCTCTCCCGTCCTTGCCCTCCAGTGTAGCCTATACAGAAAGGATCTGGCACACAGCAGACATTTCAAACATTATCAATAAATGAGTGAAATCGCCTATGTCCAAGAGGAGGTCAGAACGCAAGCCCCGGGATTTCAGTCCTGTCTTTCAAGTAAAATCAAAGGTTGACATGGATGTGGAAGGCAGGAGGACCGTCATGTATTGGGTGTGACACTTAGTTTGTCCATCCTCCTTCCCTGGAGAAAAGGTAGCCTCGGAGAAGACATAACAATGGCCCCAGCCCTTCAGTGACGGAGCTGGGTTAATCTCAAATCTGTTCTTAAAGCCAATAATTGTACCTCCCTGGGGATAAAAAGAGCTGTTAATTCAGGTGTTTGTCCCCTGCCACCGCGCCAGCTGTGTGGAATCCAGGTGGTGATGTTCAGCTCAAGTTTTCAGCCTTGTTCCTCTGCCACAGTACCAGGTGAGCTGGGTCCCTGGTCTGTTCTTTCTTTCCTGGGGGGTTTGGGTGATCATGACAGCATCTGCCTGGTCTTTTCCTTCTTAGTCACATCCCTGCCATTTCCTAAGCTTCAGCTTAAGCAATGGCAGAGTTTAACTAGCCGCTGGGGGGCTTGGCAGGGGGCACTTGCCCGCTACTGAGTTCCAGAGCCTGTTGTAGAATATTATTTTAAGGTGTGTTACTTTTGTTTATGTTGTATCTTTCTGCCTCCTGCGTGTCCTCTGAGCCTTAGGTTGTAGGGGTTGCATTGTTGATGTATTATTTGGGGTTAGGCACCCCATAGTTACTTACCCTCTGCATTTGAACCTGTGTCCCTGTTGCATAAAGAAGCTCCTTTGATAAGGAATGAGAGCTATACTTATCTGTGGGCATGTGGATAAATATTAAGAAGGAAGTTGGAAATTCTACTGGTTTAGGAAAGTGACCATAGTAGGTTCTCCTGTAGGCTGCATGGACTAGCCATGGGTCGTTGGCTGAGTTTGCAGTACCAGTTAAGAGTTCCCACCTATTGAGCATGCCTTTGGTCCCCTGAACAGCTATTGGTTCCCCCCAAGATAAAAATGTCACTGTCACATTCTTGATGACATCTTACTGCCTAGTCACTGTTGTGGTTTGTAGGCTTCACAGCTAGGGGGGACTGTCCATTGCTTCTCTCCTTTGACAAACTGCACAGTATTTTCCAATACTATGCATGTGACTTCCCTAGGGTGACTTCACAAACGGGTAAACAGACTGCGTAGACTCTCACTCACACCACCGAATAAGCTTCCTCTCAAAGGGCTTCATTCTTGAACTCAGGATTTGCTGTAGGTGGTCTGCTTGCCAACTTTTTGCTGTTAATCAAGACCTGCCTGTGAGAAATATTAACTCAGATGACTTAATCAAAGCCACACACAAGGCTTCAAGGATGACATTCAGCCCCCCGATCCTCCTCTCAATTCTTCTCCCATCATATTCTGATTCTATTTAAAGAAGCCCATCTGTGAATTGAGGGCTGGGGAGGAGCTTCCAGAGGAGGCCAGCTTCACAGTCTTTTGTTATACATCACTTTTGAACCAGAATTCTCCAAGAAAGCTCTTCCCTCTCAATGCTAACTTTCCTTCTGATGTGAATGCCCTCTTCATTCATGTGAAAATTCTCCGTGTGTTAGATAGGATCAAAGAGGCCTCAGGACAGTGTGTCTTAGTGGGGAAAATTGAGGGTCTATGGACTGGATAGGTACCGGGAACTTCTGGGGGATGTGTGTTCTGTTTCCTGATCATGGTACTGGCCACACAGGTGCCATTTTCTGTGGGCATATTCTACTCTAGTCCAAAGCAAAAAGAGAAAATCCGTGAGAGAGTAAGTGCAGATTCAGGGAACTGCTTGCCCGGGGCAGGGCAGACTAAGTACAGCACCAGAGAAGCAGGGTGGGTTCTTCAACACTGCCTTCTAGGGTTTTGGTTGGGTGCCCAGCTCCTTGGAATTCTTCCTGTTACGCTTCATAACTCACATATGTTTTACAAATATCCTTTTGTATGCGTCAACTGTTTAATATTAAGCTATATGAAGGCATAGATGGGAGTTCCTGAAGGATCGGTGGTCAAAAGAGAACAGGGCTTAGACTCGCTTTCCTATTTTACTAGAGCCGTGGATCCTGAACGAGGAGTCAAAGCTCTCGGAACCTTACCCTGCTTATCTGGGAAATGGGACTGCCACACAGAGTTAGTAATTGAGCTGAGATTTGGAGTGTGTATTTCAAGGTATATGGTTGTGAGCCCACCAACACAGAGGCCCTCGACTACATTGAAAATGGATGAGGCAAGAGTAGGGGCATTAGGACAAACCTCCATGAGGAGGTCAGATGTCATGTGGGTGTCACCAGCCCCTCAATCTCTCCCCTCTTATGACTAAGTAAGCCCTGGAGGAAATGTCTGAAGAATGTTCCAGGGAAGTGTATGATTCCAAAGTCTCAGAGAAACTCTGGATAGCCCCCCTTGCCTACCCCACTCTTCCTCCACGTTGCCACTAAAAACAGCAAATCCCAAGAGATGATGTGACTCGCACAAGGACCCATCTGACGAGTGGCAGAACTGAGGCCAGAATGCATGCCCATAATGTGCCCATTGCATGCCCGATACATCCTGGGGCACTGCATGCATGATATGTAATCACTAACAACTCCCTGCAGTAAGTACTTTGTTTTTCAGATAGAGAAACTGAGTCTGAGGATGTTAAGTAACCCCATTAAGCTCATATAGACTGAAGACTGGCACGCAGGCTCATAGCAGAGCCCTGCGTGCCTTACCATGATGGTGCCCTTCGTTCTACAGAAGTTCCGCTGAACATTGCCCTTGCCTCACAGAGCTGTGGGAAATTTGGAGAGGAAAGATAACAACAACCCAACTCAGGTATCCAACTAAAGGTGCTGGACATGGGACAGAGTTCAAACCCTTGGTCTCTGAGACATGCAAGCAGGTGTGTTCATTACACTGTATGGATAGGGCAGAGATGTGGAAGGTGGCTTTGGATATGAATGGTGAATCGGGTAGCCTTTATGCTTCATCCTCTTCACTGGCAACACTGGGGGGACGACGGGCCAGGATGGGAGAGGGAGGGGTGTGTTGTGCAGTGTTTTCTGAGGCCCGTGGCAGGTAGGAAGAAATGCCGCTTTGGTCTTGAGGCATTGGGGAGCTGGGAAGAGGCTTTTGAGAGTAGGACATGAAGAAGAAAAAAGTATTGCTTTAGAGAGGTTGAGCCTGACCATACTTGTCATGTTTCTTTGTAGAGTGGCTTCCCCAAAGGATGTGCCTGGCAGAGAGTAGGTTCCTAGAGTTTAAAAGAGTCTCTCCCAAGAGCTCCATTTCCAGTGGTCATATGAAGGTTGCTTTTCACATGTGGGAAGTTGAGCCATGGTTCAGGCTTCTAGAGAACTCTCACTTCTGGCTGTTTCTTCTTTGAGTCAGGACCTCCACTTCCATCCAGTGGTCCTTCTCCCCTCCTCCTTTGGTGTTCAGAATTCAACCCCACCCACTTCAGAGAGACCAAGGATCTCCATAGGATTTCATTCTCAGCACTGTGGCTGTCCTGTTGGTACAATGCCCCAGGCTAACCTCCATCCCACTATTATGGGGTGCTAATGTGCCATCTAATTCAGAGAGATGTTTACTTGCCCTCTAGGTGGCCTTCCCCTCTATTTGCATAATGGCAAGAAAACAATACTGCCACCTAGTGGGAGTTCAAAATGTGACCTTTGGTGCTCCTCCTCCTGACCTCAGTACATATTTGTCTCAACAAATGGATAGTGCTAGGCACTACCATATCCATCCTGAGGGGCTATTTCATGTGCGTGTGACTGAATTTTGGAAACAGGTTCAGAGAATCTACTTCCGCTTCCTTGACAATGTCTTACATCAGTCCTGTGATGTAGGGAGAGCCAAGGCTCAGGGTTAAGTAACTAGAATGTCATGGAGACCTAACACGTATCCTGCGTTCTGTGCTCCCTGAGTGCTATGAGGATTACCCCAATCCTATGACAGGTCATGGCCAACTTGCAGTAGAAGGGAGATCCTTGTGCATGGAAGTTGCCGGCAAGCCCGCTCGGCTGGGAGGGAGGGTCTGGATCTGGGGTATGGAAAGTTGCATGGGCAGAAATGCTTGGTAGGTGAAGTGGGCTTGGAGGAGGCCCTGGTACAGATATGTCTCTGCAGGAAAAGGCCTGAGCTACAGCAGGTGTCATGGGGGAAGAACCGGATAAGGAGCTCCTGAAAGCTAGCTGTGGGACTCTAGGGAGTTATTGTGACCATTCCTGGGATCCATTGGTAGACAGAGGAGGAAGATGTGCTTGAAATTTAGAGGGTGCAGAATTGACGAAAAAGCAAGCCAGTGAGGGAGGGAGGGAGGGAGGGAGGGAGGGAGGGAGGGAGGAAGGAAGGAAGGAAAGAAAGAGGGAAGGAGGGAGGGAGGGAGGGAGGAAGGAAGGAAGGGAGGGAAGAAAAATTCCCTCTGGTTCCACCCTTCACCAGAAAACAGGATAGATGGCTAAAACTTTGGGATATTGATAGCCCCAAACCTCAGATTTTTCAACTTTATGATGATATGAAAGTGATACACATTTGGTAGAAGACCTAGTTTGAATTTTGAACTTTGATCTTCTCCTGGGCTAGCATTATCTCAGATGATCCTGTCTCACAAGGCTAGTCAGAGGCAGCAGTCAGAGCTCCCGGTCAGCCTCACATTCGTGACAGGAAACAGCCAATATTCAGTGTATCGTGTGGCTAAGCTGGGATGCTTGGCAGCTTAGGGAAAGCAAATATTTTTTTTGACTTATGGTATTCAACTTGGGGTGGGATATAACTCTATGATAAGTCAGAGAGCATCTGTAAATGCTCCAGAAGTTTCCCTACATTGGTAAAGCTATATAGTTACTCATACCTAGTTGTGTGTGTGTGTGTGTGTGTGTGTTTAGGTGGTAGGTGCATAATATACATTATGGATTTTGATGTCTTCTTAAAGTCTCTTAAAACTTATGGCTACAAGTCTGTGAGGGGAAATTTCATGTACACCTGACAGAGTCTCTGAGGGGAAATTTCATGTACACCTGACAGAATCTTAGAAACAAGTTCCGAGTCTGCTGACTTGTCCTTAATGATGTCTCACGGCAGTCCAGTGAGGTAGGACTTAGAATCTAAGTTAGTAATTAATGATATAAGTCAACACATGTGTGATTTATTTTGAACAGGATTTTTTAACTCTCTTATAATTTGCCATAAAAAGTCAAATCTCAATCCTCTTTTAGCTTACAAAATAATTTACTATGGAGTCTTGTCCTTTTCCTTCTCCTTCTCCTTCTCCTTCTCCTCCTCCTTCTCCTCCTCCTTCTCCTTCTCTTCTCCTTCTTGGATTCAAACCCAGGACTGTACACCAGCTAGGCAAAAACTCTACCACTGAGCTACATCCCTAGCCCTTGATTTTTTTTTTTTTTTGAGACAGGTTTTGGTATGTAACCCAAGCTGGCTTCACAGTCAGTTTTCCTGCCACCAACTTCTGAATACTGGAATTACAGGCATGTATAGCACGAATTATTAGAAGGTCTTATTAATAAAAACAAACCTGGAGCCAGGTATTGGGGTACACGCTGAAAGATCAGAGACACAGCTAACCTCACCTCGCCAGTTCCTCAGCTGATCCTGTTTCCTCAATCTGGAAGCCTCTGTGTCCTCATCCGAATGGATTTCAGCTGAAATGCTGCTCAAAAGCCTAAAAGTTTAACAGACTCTAGTTCCTGGTTTTGACACCTTATATACCTTTCTGCTTCCTGTCATCACTTCCTGGGATTAAAGGCATGTGTCACCATGGTTGGCTGTTTCCAGTGTGGCTTTGAACTCACAGAGATCCAGATGGATCTCTGCCTCCAGAAGGCTAGGATTAAAGGTGTGTGTGCCACCATTTTCTGGCCTCTATGTCTGTCTAGTGACTGTTCTGTTCTCTGACCCCAGATAAGTTTATTAGAGTGCACAATATATTTGGGGACACAATATCACCACAGGCATGCACCACCATGCCTGGCTTACTATGGAACATTTTGAATATATAGAAACAGAAAAGTATAATAAATCCATTTCCTCAGGCTTCAGCACTTTTCAATATGTGCGTGATCTTATTTTATGTTTATTTCTTGCCATTGGCTCTCCCAAATGGATTATTTTAAGTGAAGTTCTAAGCAGCCCACATTGCTTCTGTAAATATATCTGGATCTACCTCAAAAGATAAGGACGTGTCCAAAAAAATTACATAAAGCCGTTATGGCATCATCATACTTTATAAAGCATGATTTCCTTTGTATCTTCAATCTTTAATATGTGTTCAAACTTTCCCAATTGTCTTAAAAACTTTGAACATCTAATGTGCTTAAATGATGATTCTTCATGTTACATTGGATTGGTAGTCTCTCCAAGTCTCATTTTACCCATCAGTTTCTACTTCTTCCCATTCCTTTGGTTTCTCCTTTCTTTTCCTCCTGTTGAAGAAGCTAGTCATTTGTAAGGATCCCCACATTTTTCATTTTGCTGATTACATCCCCATGGTGTCTCTGAACCTATTTCTCTGTCCCTGTGTGTCTTATACAGCAGTAGTTAGTGTCAGGATTTGTGCCAGTCAGTCTCGATGTCTTAACCGACAGGCTGGGGCCCCTTGAGTCAGAGCAGGGCAGGGCAGTCAGGAAAGGTATCACCAGGAAGCTGTTCTCCTACTTCTAAGCCCCTTCAGCTATGGACACTGCTGCGCCCCTGAGGACAACTTAGCTGTCTCAGGTCAGTTTACAGGAATGGCCAGAGCACGTGACAACCTTTCACCCCAACTCCAGTGGAAGATGACTTAATTTAAAAATCGAATCTCTGACCTGGCATCCAGCATCCCATCGAGACCCTGGGAGCCCAGTTCCAGCCGTGTTTTCCCTGAGAGATCATACTGAGTTTTTCTGTGTCTTTGATTAGCCTCCTTCCACCTTAAAATGGAAATAATGTGCTTGCTGTTTTCTATTGATCCAACACTCAGTGCCTAGGGCTGCTCCCACTAGCCCATACATGACTTCGGCCCTGACATGATAATAAAACAATTAGGACTGGATCGTCTCCATCGTCCCAGCTCAGGTGAACATGTGATTTTCTTTGGACTTTCGGGAATATTAAACATGGTTTTTCCTCATCACTTTCCTGAGCTCATTGGAGGCTGGGATACCACAGGGCCAGGTGTATTTTTATTAGAATTGTCAATCTCGTTGTTGGAAAGGATCACACATTTTTAACACCCCCTTCCCTCAAATCCCCCTGCTTAAAGACAATGTTCTAAGACCTAGATGGATGATCTCCTTTCTCTGAATCAGTAGTGAATGGAAGTGAGGCTGGAGCCCAGGCTTTGGTCATTTCTGTTCTTACATTCCATATGAGGACCCCACAGAGAGAAGGACACAACAGAGCGTGGGTATCTTCATATAGGTAGCCAGTGGGGTGGCAGGTAGCTAGTCCCTTAAACTTGCCTTCTCGTAGCCTTCTGAACTGAGCTGTGGGAGGGATAATGTCTCGCCTCAGCTTCACCCAGCCTCCTCTTGTCTTCTCAGCTACATCCCCTGACACTAGCCCGTCTCGAGAAGTCACAGGCTTAGCTGGCCACTTCCTGGCAGCAACATTGATCTTGGAGACTGTACTTAAGGTCTTTCTTAGAGGCAGTGAAATATAATGAAACAAACCCTAGACAGACTTGGGTTCAGATCCCAACCTGGTCGCAGAGTGATGCTGGGAACCCTGGACCTCTGGTTCTTTATCTTGTAAATGGGCTGACAGCCCCTACCCCAGAACCCGCTTGGTTATTCTCAATGGTGCAGCTCTAGCCTGTGGCATGCGTGGCATGTTTAATCAATGGTGGCCATTGTGTTTGTGGGAAGACAGTGTTGAATCTGGTCTCCATGGAAGAGGGGATGAGTGAGATTTAGGATAGAAGACCAGTGTTTGCAGGATAATGCATGCTTTTGTTTGACCCGTAGAATAGAGAAAGATGGTTGTTTTTCATGAAGTATTGATTTTTCTTTTTCAGAAGCTTTGAGATAATCAACTCTCTGTCGTAGACTCCTTTGAGTGTGTTTTCGGTCCATTATGTTATACATACATGTATATGTACATATGTGTGCATGTTCATGCACACATGTACTTGTGAACCTAGCAAAGGGGAAGAAACTCTGCAAACCTTAGCTGGCATTTGATTTCTGGCAAGCCCTCAAGCAGCAACAGTTTCCTCCTGTCTGAGTCAAGAAGGCAGAGTGGGTGCCCAACGGTTCATGAGAAACATCCCCTCAGATGACCTGTGCAGGTACTTCCTCTTTATTATATCATTACTTTTTGTCTTGGCGAATTTCGCTCTTACGGTTTCAAGATAATCAATTTATTCTCATACGCCTTCCCCATCCAAATCGGATTACAAATATAAATAGCCGTGTTGCTGGTCCATTGGGCAGCATGCTCTCGAAGGCCGGGGCTTGGCAGCCCTGGTTCCCCCACCCACCCACCCCAGTCAGGCTGGGGCTGTTTGTTTGTTTTCAGTGGAAGCTCTGAGTGCTGGAATGACTTCCACCTCCTTTACACACAGCCATCTCAAAACCCCCTTTGTTCTCTGGTGGCAGAGGACAAATGCTTGAGGTTTTCATTAGCTGTGGTAAGAATGCCAGTTCCCTCGGAGGCACAGTTCGGAGCTGCTACCCCATGGTTAGTCTTTGAATGTAAAATTTCAAGAACAGCCGTGTTCTTGTGACGCTGTGTCCACACACACACACACACACACACACACACACAAACACATATACACATATTCACACCCACACCCACATACACACAAACACATACATATATATTCTCACACACACACACATACACACACACACACACTCACACATACTCACATACATGTGCATGCATTCATATACACCCTCCCTACCAAGGCTTCCACATATTCCTTTACTGTTGATTCTACTTCTAGGAACAGAGAGCACTGCTGGGTAGTGCTATTGGGAAAACAGAATCAGGCCTAGGTCAATAACCGTGGCTTTCTTTGCTCTCCCTTGATTACGATCTCACACAGAATCGGCATCGCTCTCTGCTTTTAAACTACACTATTCACCTCTGATTGCAGGGAGGTGGTTTTCTTACTGTTTAAGGCTACCTCCAGTGGTGGAATACAATAAACTAGAATGCAATTCAGGCTTCATGCCAGCCAGGATCATGGTTTTTGTCTTAGTCTTTTAGATGTGAAGATGCTCAATATCCCACTTTTAAAAAATTTTCTCGTCATGCGTTTCCGTTGGTGTGGGTGATAAGCTACAAGCATTAGTGTTTTTCAGGAGTAGGGGATGCACAAGCTTTTGAGTCCTACTCCAGACTCGCGAGGGCTCAATTGCTACAAATGGGCCTAGGAATCTGAGAGCAGAGTTGCAGAAACAGCATGGGTCTGCAAATGAAATGTCATCCTGCAGCTGAGCATATTGACTCAGCACTCAGGAGGCAGAAGCAGGAGGATCACTAGGATATTGAGACCAGTTTGGGCTAGAAAGTGAGTTTCAGACTAGCTTGGGCCACAGAGTGTAACCTTGTATCAAAAAAAAAAAAAATACCAAGCAAAACAATCATGGAAGTTACTGCTGCTACTGTATTCATTTCTATCTTGCTTTTCAGGCTATGACTTTGAACTGTGTGAGGATCCAATCAGGAAGCAGTTTTCATTTTCTTTTGCCCAAATATCTGTTCACCAACTATTGTCCTGCTCTCAATATCTTGTCCTCCACGTCAGGATAATGTTTTGCTTGCCCTCAAGGACCCAAGGCTCTGCTTGACAAGGAGATAAGGTGTACTTATAGTAAAAGAAAGAATGGGCGCAAAGCAAGGAAGTCCATGTGCAAACGTAAAGCAGAAACTTGGTTTGGAGGAGTCGGGGCTTCTGGCATTGGGTAGGGTCCAGAATGGGAAAGTGGCAGGCTGGAGGCAGACGAGAAAGCAGTCTCTATGGGGAGCCCAAGGTCTATCGAGGAACGCAGAGACTAGCCAAGGAAAAAGGAAGGATTGGGCTGGTTATGAAGGACTATTACTCCAGATTTCCTTTGGAGGAGATTAAACGATAATCAGATTAATTGGGATTTAGTGAGAAGAAAATCAGTAAATGAGCATCCTGTTGGGATTTTTTCCATCCAAACCCAGCTTCCCAATGGGAAAGACAGTGTGGTGGATTGAATGAGAATGGCCCCCATAGGCTCGTACGTTTGAGTATTTGTTCCCCAGTTGGTAGAACTGTGGGAAGGATGAAGAGGCGAGTCCTTGTTGGAGGGGGTGTTTCACTAGGGATGGGATTTGTGGTTTCCAAAGAATTTGAGTGTTCCCAGTGTGTCTTTCTCTGTGACTCCTGCTGACAGATCAAGGAGTGAGCTCTCAGCTTTTCCTGCTGCCTTTGCCGTGCTGCCGTCACGGACTCCAACCCTCTGACACCAGGAGCCCGGTTAAATGCTTTCTTTTATAAGTTGCCTATGTCATGGTGTTTTATCACAGCCATTGAAAAGTAGGACAGATAGGCTCTCTGTAAGATGTAATCCCTGGGTGACCTGAAACTTGCTATGTAGACCAGGCTGGCCTCAAACTCACAGAGATCCCTGTGCCTTAGCCTCCAGCTGGGATTAAAACTATGTGCCACTATGCCTGGCTATTTAGAAATAATACCTTCCCATTATAAAATTTCAAATACCAAAGTGTTACATGACCAGAACTTTGATTTGTCAACGAGGAAACAAAACATTCTGTGAGCCAAACAGGAAGTTCAAGAGCAGATCAAACCTGATTCAAAATGGCGGCTGCTCTTCACTGGGAGAGAGCGTGCATAGACACAGGAAGGGACCCTGGAGAATGTTCTGGGATGAAGATATTGCTCCTTGTGCTTACTTTTACTGAGGTTTGGGTTACATAGGTGCATGCATTTGCCACACCCGCAGAACTGTGTTTAGGTTTTGGGTATTGTATTGCATGTGATTATGCCTCCAAGGTGAAGTTCTCTTTCCCTCTTTTTCTCCCAGTCTTCCGGGTAACATCAGGGAGAAATGCTCAGCTTGGGGCTCAGGTACCATTAACCTCTAAGATTTGCTCATTCCCCTTTTCAACAAAAGCGGGCAGCCTCGGAATAATATTTTTTTGTTTTTATTGTATCAAAAATATTTATGGCTAGTAATACTAGTTTCCCTAAGTAGTAATGCACTTCCTTTCAAATAACACTATCTAGGTACGGTGATGCATACCTTTAATCCCAACACTCCAGAGGCAGGGGCAGGTGGGTCTGTATGAGCTCAAGGTCAGTCTGGTCTACATGGTTCTAGGCCAACCAGGATGCCCAGTGAGACCTTATCTCAAAACCATAAAACAACAACAAAATTTACCACTATTTAAGAAAGAAGAAATGTAAGCCACAGGCATATACTGGCCAAGATTTGAGAAAAGCTGGTACAGTGAAAAATACTTTAAGGAAGGTCTGTAGAACTCTCACGTGGCTCACGCAAAGTTGTCTGGACATTATGTGAAGTTCTTCTTGGTTTCATCTCCCAAACTCGTGAGGACGAATCTCCTCAGAGTCAGTGCATTAAGTGACAGGGTCAGAGGTTGGGGACCTGTGGTGAGATCTGTGGTGGCCTAGAGCTCAATCAGTCCATCCCAGGAAATGGAGCAGATACGTGCTTCCACGAGGAAACCAAGCTCTGACCTCTGCCTTCTGTGTAGCCATGGATAGCTGGGAGGCAGCCAGTGGTGCCTGCTGGAGTGAGATAGAGACAAAGGGTCAGGAGGCAGCCTTGAACCTGGTCCCTTGCTCATTTGTGGTAGTGATCCCAATACCTTCTAGGGAGCTGCTGGTGACAGGTAACAGCCAAGCTTGAGGAACATGCATCTCCCAGCTCTCCTAGTCACTGAGGGATGGCTAGACATCTCCTTGTTCCCCGGTATCTGTGCCTTGCACAGACACACTTTGAGATCTTTGTATGGAGTCGGTAGTGTCGCAGGGGCCTCGATTGCAGTCTTCTGATTTTTTTTTTTGTATGTACCGTGTTCCTCTTTGCCTTCTGTGCTGTCTAGCATTTCCTGTTATGCCTAGTGAGGTCACCCAGGAGAATGTGTCCCAAGACTCCAGGAGGAGTTACAGTAACGAGACAGTTCAAGTGACAGTTGCTACTTAGCAGCCTCCACCACCACCGGGTTCCAAGAAAACTGTGACATCAGTGAAGTTTTTATTCTCTACCCCAACGTCCGTTTCTGGGCCTGCCCACTCCTTTTCTGGTGTCTGCTTTCAGCCATTTTATCTTTAGACTCCATCTGCACACTGCCTAACTCACTGCAATCAGACGGGCAGACCTGGAGCAGCCCAGGCTCCATTTCTGAGATGTGGGGACAGGCGACAGCCCCGAGGTTCAGTTGGGAAAGAGGCTAGCCTGTGTGGGAAGAGGTGGAGTGAGGTGGCGGGTGTCCAAGTGTGTTAGGAAATAGCCTTCCAAGGGGGTTCACTGTAGAGTGAGTGGCCCTGCATGCTGTTTGTGTTCTCCAGGTGCTTAATCCTCTGCACAACCTTTAGACAGAGCCACTATTTTTAATTAATGGTAATTTACCTAGTTAGCTCACTAGTTAGTGAGTTTGTAGTACTGAGGATTGAAGCCAGGGCCTTGTGCGTGCTTGGCAAGTACCTTGCCCCTGAACTACAGCTCCAACTCAAGGTAGCCACCATCAGTAGTCCTGTTTCACAGACGGGGAGACTGTTGACACACTATAGCTTGGGTAAAATCACACAGAACTAGGACAGTTAGGAGTCGAACCCAGGCCAGCCTGGTTCCGGAGCCTACCGTTTGCCAGGAAGCTAGTATTTCTCAAACTCGCCCAGCGAGTCACACGAGACTTTGGTTAAAGTCCAGATTTCCAGCTGAGTGGAATGGCTCACACTGTCATCCCAGACTCAGGAGACTGAGTTGGGAGGAGCAACAGGAACTACCCCATCACCTCCAATCCCCCCAACCCCACCCCACCCCCCACCCCGCTGCCAAGTCTAGATTTCACAGGTGTTACCACCTGACCGGAAGAACCTCAGGTTTGGGAACTGCCCCTGGAGCAGAGCCTCGGAGGGACATTTTCCTGCTGGCGGCCATGGGAACAGCTGCACTAGGCCATAAAGTGAGGTGCTGTGCCCCAGACTGGGAGAGACAGGATTTCTATTAAGGTCCTGCTGGGGAGCACTCAGCCTCTGCCATGAGCTCATGAGCCTGGACCACAGCCCGGGCGGAAGGGCTTAGCCAAATGCAGTTCTGGGCACGGCTTGGTGATTGCACCCAGACTGTTGCTGGAATGGACTCGGAGAAGAAACAGAGTGACCAGGGGAATGAAAACGTCGTGAGAGGCAGAGAGGGGAGAGAGCCAAGGCAGAGTGTCCGCTGAGGACTCCAGGCCAGGCACAGCGTCGGGCAAGGTCGGCCAGATAGTGGGGCAGAGCCTATTAGGCCTGAGAGGTCAAGTTCAGCACGAGCTATAGGGTCATGTGGTTTCCTACTCAGGTGTTTCGTGGGACTTACAGGAGGACCAGCTAACAAGATAGCTACATAGGAGAGCATTCTTCAATGGGCCGCCGAATGAGGGATGTGGTAGAAATAAACCAGTATCAGAATTTCTCAGGGTTGCAGTGGTGGGATGGGGGAGGGGAGGGAGACACATAAGGAAGTCTTCAGGGTGTGCAAAAAACACACACACACACACACACACACACACACACGTTCCTGCCTCTGATTTGGAATCTCAGATTTACTACTAGGGCTTGTGGTATTTTTAGCCTTGTTATCAGGGCACAGAGCGGGTTTTCAAGGGTTGTAGGATGTATCCATTCCAGTGTCCTATGTGACCCAATGACTGCTCACTGTAACATTTTAGTTCCACCAAAATACAATGAGGGGAAGTGGGCCTGCAGGAAATGGCCACTCTATCAGGGCCTCCATCGTGGCCCAGGGCCCTCCAGGATTACCCGGGTCCTGACCATTGTGCTTACAACCTCGAGTAACCCTTTGCGGTGGCGGCTGGCTTTCATCTTGGGTAGACTTGCTGCGGGACTGTTGAGAGCCACGTGAAACTCTTGGAAGTTGATTTTTGAATGTATGTGCTCACTGTGCTCCATACCTTCCACGGGTATTTTCAAGGATGGTGCCTCTCTAGCCAAGCAGTTGGCAGCCTGATTTCATGGTCCCGGTGGTGGTGGTGGTGGAGGAATGGGGAATGTGGTGGCATAGTTCTGGAGAGATCTGAGGCCCGTAACTCATGGAAAGGCCAGAGGCCAGTACCTCCTTTGCAAAGGAGACAAAGCCAGCGCCCCCCGTCAGAGTCCCTCTAACCCCCACACATGGCCTCTCCTCTCACTTTGGTGATAAAGGGAAGGCCTAGAGTGGCAGTTTCTGAAAAGGCTTGTAGCCATACCTCTGATGAGTCATAAGCCCCCAGGAGTAGGGAGAGTCGCTTGCCTTCTGTTTTGTCTGACTTAGCCCCCAGTTCCCGTGTGTCCTTTTAATATCCAAGGTGGTCCAGAAAGTGTAATAAAGTCCCTCTGCCCAAGAGTGGAAGCCAATAACAGAACACTGCCTTCCAGTGGGGGAGCCAAGTACCGATTCTGCTCCAGTGGGGTTATGCTCCCTTCCAGCTTTAGGCACCCCTCAACCAATGGGATCAGCATTTCTCTCTTTTCATACCCTCCCTCCACCTCTTTTCTTGAGGCATGGGATCATCTGATTGATCCAGAGTTCTGAACTTAATGAGCCTGACTTAATACTTGCTGAATTCGATCGTGAGAGTTTATCTGACCCCAGAATCGTAAAGGGTTGCATTTTCCTTAAACGTGGACGTTTCCAGATTCTAGCTTAATGCATTCAGTCTGCCTTGCTCTCCCTGGCAACTAACTGTCGCTCTCAGAGCTTGAGACCTGGCACTGGATGAGAGTCCTGCTCTACCTAGTACAGACGATGAGACCCCAGAAGGATCTCTGTTCTGTTCTGTCATCACCAAGATCCGAAGCCGAGTCCATGGGGGTTTGGGGTTGGGATCTGTAAGTGGCCACATGCACATAGGTGCTTTGCTGAAACGCGGTGCTCAATAAATGTTATTATCACTAGTCACTGGCCGCTTCTCATCATTGTACTAAACACTAGGGAGACTGCCCCCTCCCCCCCCTTTTACACTTTACCTGACAGGAACACACAAGGGTCTACAGTGACTGAGTGTGGCTTCCAGCACCAAGCTGGAGTTCATGCCCCATTTTGGCCACTCACCAACTGTGAAACTTGGGGTGATTCACTTTTTAACCGCGCTGTGCTTGGTTTCTTTCTTTGTAAAATGAAGGATAAGAATAGTTCCTTTATCCGTGTTTGTTTTTAGAATTCAATGAGAGAATGTTTTTTATACACACACTCATCCTGGCATAGCATTGATTAAAAAGCAGGGGGTATGGTTTCTGCATTTGCTTAGATATCCCAGGGGGAGGGGAACAGGCTGAGTAAGGAAGAAGAAAAAGTGCCTAGCCTTCCCCCAGCTCTACCCTTAGCAAACCGGAGAGCTGACCTGGAGTCCAGGTGATCACATTTTTTTTTTTTCTGTGAGAATTCCCAAGCAACCCAAGCTTGGTACATCCACTAGACTGGTGTCGTAAGACAGCTGTGAGCTCTGGCCTCCACTTCCTCATTCCTCTCCTATGTGTTCACTTTTACCTCTGCTCGAGCTGGTGGCAGGCTGTTAGCCAGTTCCTGGTTCCACCTCCTCGATCAAAGCCCAGCACTCTGTCCTGATGGATGCCGCTAGCAGCCATCAACATCATCAATGATTGTTTACACTTCCTCGCTGATGGATTTGGAACCAGGATCTGGGCTCAGCTGGAACCTACGCAGGTTGTCAAGGACAAGGGCAAGGTCTCCTGCTAACTGGTTAGCTGTCTGACTGGAATGCTGAGCAGGAGGGATTAGAAGTCATGAATGTGCAGATTGGGTTGGGAGCCTGTTTCAGGGATTGGTTCTGGGTTATTTAGACGCTCGGGGAAATGACTGTAGAGCAAATCCACAGCAAACCCACCTCTCCAGGCCAGGATTCTGGTCTTCCTGAGAGCTTGCCTCCTACGGCTGTGAGCGGCCGCTGAGGGCACTGCTGGAGACACAGAGAGACACAGATGTTTCAGCTTGCTGCAAATGGAATTGGTGAGCAGTCAATGCAAAGTGCTTCCTCAAGAGTATAGCATCATTGATTTATGAATTATGGCCCTTTTAAACTCTCCGCTTGCTTTCTTAGATATCGATGTTTTTAAAAAGTGATTTCTCATGTGGGTCTCTTTCAGAAACCACACACACACACACACACACACACACACACACACACACACACACACGGCACGATATTAACTCTTCTGCCAGAAGAAATGGAGTGGAGCACTCTGGGCTGGCATTTCCTTTGAATAATGAATTATGCAGGGAGTGATTTCTGTGTTTGGAAATGGCGAATGTAGTGCCAGGACCCAGCGGAAGGAACTGCATTCTGGGCTGAGTTTCTTCTAGGGAGGATCTCACCAGCTGGGATGAAGCAAGGTGCCTGCTCCTTCCCACTCACACTGTATCCCAGTGCACACCTTCTCTGCGGCTCATGGTACCCGGGGAAGAAACTGCTCGGCGCTGTCCCTGGAAATCCCGGGAAGAACATGAATCTTGCCTGACAGCCTGGTCCCTAAAGGGAGACCGGGCATGGTCTCTGATCGTTCTCTGTTCTTTTCCTTCTGAAGGTCCGACTTCCTTCGTTCACTCCCAGGGTCAGTTTTAGACTGTGACAATACTAGCCACCCCCTTTTCTAATTATTTGAAATATTATCTATAACTATAGCCACCATTGATCACCTATGGTATGCTGTGCATTACTGCCTTCTTCCCCTGCCCCTCCCTCCGTCCCTCCCTCCCTCCTTCCCTCGCCTTTTCCTTCATCCTTCCCCACTATTTTTCCAACAGAGAATCTTAAAGTAGAAAACTCAAGATTGTTGTTGGTTTATTGTTTCTAAGCTCCTGCCTTTAATCTCTGTCTACTCACCTCTACCTACTTGGTGTAACACTGTCTTGGCTTCTCAGTCAAAGAGCCTGTCTCTATCTTCCTGAGGAGGTGAGGCCAGCACCTTGTCCTGTTTTCAAGATCCTCCACTGGGGATTCCTGAGACCTCAGCTGATGAGCGGACTGGGTCCTGTCGAGTGGGCTCTGGTCCTCCTTAGCTACGGTGTCCGTTGCCAGGGAGTGCATCTTCCCTTTGGAGTTTCTGCTCTTGCAGCATCTCGGCTCATGCTCCGGATTACACCACTCTTCCCTTCCACCCTCCTCTCCTCCTCCACATCCGTACGATGCTCACCCTCAAGTCTGAAGCACGTGAACCATTTGCCCTGCACCCTGCTTGCTGCATGCCCGTGTTGGCGTCTCTCTGGCCCAGACGTTACATAGTCAGCTACTTTATAACACACACTGTGACTGCCTGGGCCCTGTGTCCTTCCTTAGGGGCCCCTGTCCCTTCTCTGACTCTCTGCTGGTTCTTTCCCAGGTGGCTAAGAGCAGAGTGGAGCTAAGCA
Source organism: Peromyscus nudipes (assembly GCA_902168325.1). Lineage (NCBI taxonomy): Eukaryota > Metazoa > Chordata > Mammalia > Rodentia > Cricetidae > Peromyscus > Peromyscus nudipes. The sequence goes on from CABHPH010135570.1 coordinate 49,817, forward strand.
GTACCAAAAAGGATTCTGAACATCTGTCTGTGCTTTTACAGCCTCAAGCATATGGAACAATTGAAAATAATAGAAAAGCAAACACTGCTCACCCTGCATCCGTTTCACTCTAGGCCTGCTTACATCTCTCTGACAGCAGCCATTAGTCGTCTGTCTTGGCCTGTGCTGTGCCTTCCATGTACAGCGCCTTCCCTGCTCTACTTGCTGGATTCTAGTTATTTCTTTGACGTTTTCTCTGGGTCCCCAGCCAGTGCCAGCTTCTGACTTCTTGTCCTTCTGTAGACTAACAAAATGGCAGGGGTCATTGTTTGGGTGGGAGCTCCACCTCAGCCCCTGGCACCCTGGCATCCCTATACCCAAAGAGTCTGGAATGTTCTGGTGGAAGATTCACCTCAACTCCCCTCTCCCATCTGTTTCCCCAAACCCTTCAAAGCCCTCCAAACACAGCTCCTCCCCCAGAGAGGCTCAAGACCACTTCCACAGGTTGTATAAACTGCATCTGGGAAACCGGACACGTGGTTCTTCCGGCCTCTCATCCCCTTCTCCTCTCTGCAGGACCAGGGAATCACCCAGGAACACTTTACCCCTTAAACTGGACCTTTTCCTGATTAGGTCTGATTTGGATTGCTGCATTGGCGGAGAGGCCTGTCAGGGTGCAAAAAACTTATCGTCATCTCTCGAGCGGAGAAATTAGTAGACCACACTGCCTCTCTATACCTCAGTTTCCTGGTGTCTAACCAGAGGATAATGGTTGTTTCTATTTTTTTTTGAGATGTAATGACCACCATGATGATCCCTGTTTTGCCAGTAAGTCTTAGTGCAGAGCAAGTGGTACGTGTGTGAGCAGTGGCTACTGTCCAGTCTCATCTTCTTTTATTACTATTGCTAAACTGAAATGATCATCAAGCTTGAAGTTATTGACAGGGCACTGTCTCCTCTTAACTCAGGCAATGCAGTTCCAGGTAAATTAGCTTAACCTCCTCTGGCCTCAGCTTCACCATCTGTAAAGTGGGTTATGGGATAACACCCCATCTCAGGTAACTGAGATGATGAAATGAGTGCACACAGGCGAAGTCCTGAGGAAAGTGGTCAGTGGTTCTTTGCAGTCACTAAGGGAGGGTGAGCCATGGCTGTTTACGAAGAAGCATTTCCCTCGGGGCCTTGGTCAAGGATGATGGAGCCTGAAAAGGTTTCAGAGGCCATAAGGGTTCTTTAATTCTACAGCTAAAGATGGCAAGAGAGTACTTACCCAGGAGCATCAAACTCAGCCTAAATGAGGTAGCCTTGCCAGGAAGGAGAGAACAGTGCTTGCCAGGGGTGTTTGATATCTTTATAGATGGCCAGTGGCCACTTCTGTGAAATAGGTTGAGCAGGCGTCGTTATCTTCGCTGTCCAAGTGAGCAGGGACTGGGGCACTCAGGTCACCTTCGTCCTGTTCCACACACAGCCCAGGGGTTGGGGGAGGGGCCACCAACCTCTAGTGCCTTACTTTGTTCCCCAACTCTGAAGTGGCCACAAATCCTGGCTTGCCTGAGACAGTCCGGAGCATGCCAGAAGCCCCAGTATGAAGGTGTGTAGCCTACCTGCTCCCTCTCCTGGCTCAGAAGCCATGTTTTACAGGCCACTGTCGTCTCCTAGGCACCAGGCTAAGGTCGTGGTTGCCCCTCACTTTCCACTTTCTGCAAACTTGCAGAGCTCAGTGAACTTTTGGAAGGAGACAGAGCTACTGAGCCTTTAGGCAGGGCTAGAAGGCCTCACCCACTGGAAGGCAGCTGTTTGGAATGGCCGACTGCAGTGTGCATCTTCAGGGATGGGGTGGCACTTCAGAGCTCTGGTTTGGCTGAAACCCCTTCCTTCTCACAAAGGTTCCACGGTGGGGGACCTCTGGTGCACATCCATGCTGCTCTACTCCTGTGAGCTTTACCGGGTCTGTCGCAGATACAACATTAGCTGGATGTTAGTTGCAAGAAGAAGGCGAATTACTAGTGCTGGCCTCGCTGAGTCTCTTGGCTTGCAGAGAAACAGAGGCTCATTCTTCTGGTCTACATTTTATCCAGCACTCCTGAGAGGACTTTGCAGGATGCATAATGTGATGGATGGGAGGGGAGGTGTTGGACTCCTCAGTAGGGAGCGCAGACTTACTGAGTGTGCCCTCTCCAGCGCTGATTTCAAAGAGTGATGTCATCCATGCCCCTGAAGCACACAATGGGGTCCAGTAAGGTCAGGCTAGGTGAGGTTACAGAAAGCAGATGGTAACAGTAAAAAGTAACTGTAGAATATTTTCTTGTAAAGGGGAATTTACACGTATAGATCATATAATATGAGCTAGATTTGGCTATGTCCATTTTATAGATGTGACAACTGAGGCTCCCCCAAATCGTCATCTGCCTCATAAGTAGCAGAGCTGTGATTTGAACTGAGAAACTTAGCACTGCCCTCTGCTTCGCCTCCCACCCACGCCCCCTACACTTGTAGCATCGTGAAGATCCTTGTACGGTAGGTCCAGATACTGAAAGGTTCTACGTCAAAGAAACAGGCTGTTCAAACATGTTTGAGTCTCCTTGCTTGACAGCTCCACCTTTAGAAAGATACAATAAAAAAATACATAAAACTGGGACTTTGGTGGTTGGAAGCTAGCAAAATATTAAATTCTAGTTACACATTTGATGGGAATAGTTTATTTTGGCTAGCTTTTATTGTTTTAATCTGTACTTGAGTCTTGAGTTTATTAAGTCAAGAATTTGTAAGATTGTTTCAAGTTATGTGTAAGTCAAGCTCAGTAGAAGGCTTCCTTCTTTCATGTATGTTTTCTAGTGTGTGTGTGTGTGTGTGTGTGTGTGTG
>CABHPH010135571.1:6352-20373 GCA_902168325.1 Peromyscus nudipes
GAGAAAAAGGTCAGTCAGACCATGCCTGACCAAGATCATTTGCTCTTCAGTTGTGTGGACCTGAATCCCTCCTTTGTTTCCCTTTCCCATAAATGTGAAGTTCCTTTCAGTCCTCTGAAGAGGACTTAAGGTCACTGAGCCCTATTATCTGCTCTTCATACCATGGCCATCTTGATCAAATTTCCATGTTTTGTCCTTTACCAAATACTCATCTGATTGGGTGTTGGGATGTGCATCTGAACCTGGTCTCAGAGCCACAGCCTTCACATTAAAGCTTCGATAGAACAATAGGAATGCTGGCCCTTTTTCATGTTAATGACAATCAATCCTAGAATGCTCGTAGATGTTATTGACAATAGACCAGAGTTTTCGCCTCAAAAAGGATAAGAGATTATTTATTATGAAGCCAAATATAAATGACCATGTCCTGAGAACACAAATTTTGGTTACTTCAAATTTCATGTTCCAACATGGGAACAGTTTGAAAATTTTATAATGCAAAAAAGGAACTCATAAATCAAGGCACTTTTCAAATACATTAAATAGTTGGATTAAAACAAATGGAGAAGCATGTTATAGGCCTCATATCATATCTGACAATATCTTTTAGCATTTTCATTCATTGGAAATCTGGTGATTTCTTTGTACGTTCTAAATTTACCTAATGGTCTCAAAGCTGTTCAAGCAGGTACAGAAGAAGGTGGTAAATGGCTATTAAGAGGGCTAAAGACAGCCTGAGATAATGTGTAATTAGGCTTGGACTTGTAGCATTCAAAGTTCTGATAAGTTAATCAGCCTTGTAGGTGGTTCAGTTGAAGGTGCAGCCAGCGTTTTCCTGGGAACTTTCATTCACAATGTATAGCAATGTTGTGATGGCAGTACAAGGCATTCCCGTGTCATCCATACCAGTTTTCTGTTGTGGAATATTTGTACATTGTGTGAAGATGTATTGCTGTGATTGGTGTAATAAAAAACTGAACAGCCAATAGCTAGGCAGGAGAGTACAGGCGGGACTTCCTGACAGAGATTGCACTCTGGGGAGAAGAGAGGTGCAGCCACAAGTCAGATGTGGAGGAAGAAGAATGGGCAGTACGGAGATGAGGTAATGAGCCTGTGGAAGAACATAGATTAAAAAATATGGGTTAATTTAAGTTATAAGAACTAGTTAGAAACAAACCTAAGCTAAGGACGAGCTTTTATAATTAATAATAAGTCCCGTGTCATTATTTCTGAGCTTGTGGTCACAAAAGAAAAATCCGGCTACAGTTCCCTCTGCTATTAGCCTCTAGTAGTGCAGTATATTTACCATAAGTGATGATAAATATTAATACATTATCAGCAACTAGTAGCATATTATGCTTAGGTTACTGCATTTTGCCATTATGTGATCAATCCCACCTGGTGTCCACAATGCCCTTGCTTTCCTTCTTAACACTGCCAAAAAGAAAAGAAAAAACAACACTCCTGTCCCACCACCACCAAGAAAAACCCAAGTAAAGGATTCACCCCTGATCTCATTATCCCGCCCCATGCATCCTCTACAAAATCCTTTCCAATAAAATCAATTCTCTACGCCTGTCTAGCATATTAATCGAACACAAGAAGGGGACTCTAAGAACTCCAGTTTACAGCTGGTGAGGTGGGTCAGATGCACAGTTGAAAACGGCATGAGCTCTCAGCTGGCATCTTTGTGAGGAAGGCACACTTGGGGAGCCAACACTACCTCCAGGTCAATGGTATTAGAACTGACTTGCGTTAGTGGACACTCAGCGGATGTTTGTTGCTGAAGAGTCAGTTGCCTAGTGTGTGTGGAAAACCTTCACGTGTCCTGGTACGTGAAGTTATCTGTGTTGTGGGTCTGCAGTGGAAAGAACAGTGTATGGTGAGGACTATTTTTCCCTACAAAAAGGAAATTATTCTGTATTATTTATTTATTACATGTATGTATGTATGTATGTATGTATGTATGTATGTATATGTAGGTATTTCCTCAATTTTACCACAATACGATGCCCTAGCCTCATCTTATATACTTCCTGTATCGGTCTCAGGGTCAACCATTCTCCAACGAACTCTAGTCCCATATACTGGAGAACAGTACCTGAAACCAAAATCTGGATGCCACGTGTGCTTTCTGTTTCTATATTCTTTTTACTGAAAAAACAAGGAAGCTCAAGTGTGCACAAGACAAGCTATGTGCCCAAAGAGCTATCACTGTTTCATGGTACTCATCTATGTGGAACTAAGTGTGAGTAGGTACTGACATCTTCACATTGAATCCATCATCTGCGGCTCATTCTAGCCTTCCCCCATTTCTTGTATTGTCCTTTTACCCACTTGTCAATTCTGCTCATGAGTGCAGTAATTTCATATTTGCTAGTGCCTATGCCAGTGTGCAATATTACTATGCAGAATACAGTGCTTTTTAAAAACAGCTATTTTTGCCATCAACCTTACCTCCTCCACTCATTTCTACAGAGATTCAGGGTAGTAGTTCAAGCCCAGCTCTCCGCAGTGGTGTCATGTAGAAATTACATGCTTTTCTAACAGTCTACTTTTCATCCTGAGGACTTGAATTTCCTATGTATTTTTTTAATCATCAAATTAAAGTTCTCTGATCTAAAGTACTGCACATCAGTTTCATGTATTCATCATCACAGTATCATACATAACAGCAACTCTGTGCTTTATCTATTTTCCCTCTCTCTGTGATCTATAGAGGGGAGCAGGATGTCAATTCCAGCACCTGGAAGTCTGTTACCTGAAAATTCAGAGGCACAGTCCTCAGCAGGGTGCCCGTCATTATCAGTGTGAGGGGTAGGGCTGCTGTAGGCATTGTGGCCTGAGCAGCCTACTGGGCTGGAATCTAAGATTACATAGAGCAAGCAAGCAGGCCTTAAATCAGTACTGAGCATGCAGCCTCATGAAGAACTGCTTGTCAGTCTTAAGTGTCTGCTCCATTTTGTACTCCACCAGCAAGTGGTGTGAGTTCTTATTCTGTATCCCTAAGAGCAGCTGGTTTAGTCAGTATTGTGGACATTAGCTCTACAAGAAGAGAAGTGGTGTCTCAGTGTTGTTTTCATTTGCATTTCCTGAATAACAAATTATGCAGAACCCCTTCCTGTGTACTTGTTTGTTATCTGTCCTTTCTTCAGATAGGCTCTGCCCTGTTGCTCCATCGGCATCCACTGGGCATCTCAGAAAGGACACATCATTGCCTTGCAGAGCATACACAATGTTATGTGCTGCCTTTTGTTTTGTTATAGCCTTAAGCAAGCCAGGCTGGGACCTGCAGGACAAATGGAATGTATAACTATGAAAATATCTATCCATTGCTACAGTTTGGGTCTTGAATGCTCCCAGAGACTCCTGATGCTCTACAAACGCCATGGTCACATAAAAAAGGTGGGACCTAACTAATAGGAAACTTAAGGTCGTCAAGGCTTTCTATCAGTGGAAACTGTGGAATACTTAAGGGCTTCCCAACCCCATAAGGTGATCCCCTTCCACCAGCGTATGCTAACCCAGATAGACTGGCTATAACAGCCATGGCCAGAAATCCTATCATTGCTAGCCCAAATAAGCCTTTTTCTTAATAAGTTTATTAATCTCTTGTATTTGTTACAGCAACTACAAGATGACTAATATATAAACTCATACTCCATCCAGGATTAGCCAACTCAATTTTTTAAAATTTCTTCCAATAATATTTCTATCTCCTGTAGGATTCTTTTTTTAACCTCCATATGTTTTTTTATGTTCAACATTATTTTTACCTTTTTCTTATTATAAATCATGTTAAAATAAACCACACAGTTCATAAAGCTCTGACCGTTTCAGATGAAATGTTGGAATTGAACATGCTGTGTAATATTTTAATAGTCTTTAAACAGTTCTTTATTATGCACACCCCATTGCTTCTTCACAAAGTTGCTAGCAAGCTATTGGCAGGGCCCGGAGCACTCCTGAGGACATCCCACACAAAGGAGGCCAGTATGCTCATCATTTCAGTGCTGACTGTCTGAGTGGTAGCTAGTGTTGCTTTAGATGTGTTTAATTTGCGAGCAAGCTTGAACATTTCCTATTGTGCTTAAAAATGAGTTTCCTAGAATAGTCTTTATAAAGTGCTCATTTGTGGACTCTGAGATGACTTGCTGTGGTCTGAGTCACAGCCATAACTGCTTCTCCAGCTGTCTCGAAAATGTCCTTAATCACTAAGTAAGGCCAGGAGAAGGGAGGTGCCAGAGCCCCAGCTTTCAGGTCTTTTAAAGCCAGTCGTTAAGGCAGCTGCTAATCCCCCTGGGCGAGAATAAGAATACTACCACAATTTTTTGAGCCAAATTTGAAGGAAGCTTTATTAAATACTGGCCAGGACAATGGACACTGGCCAGGTCCATACCCAGGATTCCCAGAGTATGACACCCAATTACATTAGACAGGGGCTTATATAGGCAACATCCACAGGCTAAGTACTTCCCACCTTTGTCCAATCAGGGACAAGAATACACCCTGATGTACTTCCTGCCTAAGTACTTCCTGTCTATGTGTGATCAAGCACATCCTGTTCAGCTGGTGCAGTCAAGCTTCTTTACAGAAATGAAAACAAGAGGTTTGTTATCTTATCTGAACAACAGTCCACAGCATTCTGGGAAGTTATTTGTCCTTGGGCAAGTGGGGCTTACAGGTTAGAGACATTTTTGTTTAATGGATCTCTTAAGCACAATAACTTGAACTTAAAAAAAATATCACTTCAGCCATCATACAGCCCCTTTGTGGTTGTGCTGGGCATAAAACTGTCTCTCTGGCCTATGAATACTCATTTGTGAACCTGAGCTTATCTCTTCTTCACAGTGCTTGGTAAGGACAATATCAAATGGCAAATGTGACATGCTTTCTTGGTTTCAGGCTTTGTATTAAATTTTCAGTAATGACCCATTAAGGGAAAACATCTGACCAAGAATAGGAGCCTCTGTGAAGACCAGACATTCCATTGGGGCTGAGTCATTCACCTGATCAAGGGACCACCCTAGGCAGACTGGTTCACCTTAGGCCATGCTCAGGAAATAGGTGGAATAAGTATTCCTTTAACGAGATACTGTACTTTCCTTCCCAGAATTCCTCCCACTCGCAGCCATGAGGCTAAGCTAAGTCGACCCACTCTTTTGAGTGCTACAACTTTCTCTTTTCTTTTTTCTGTCTTTTTCTGTCAGATGCTGGCCAGAACCTATGTATGCCTTTTCTCATACTTTGGGCTTCCTTACTTTTTTTCTAAAGTAGTTGCTGCCCAAGTGCCTACCATGTGGCTGCTTCCTACAAGGTGATGGTCCTTCATGCCAGTAACTCATAAAGCATAGTCTTGTTCCTTCTTTCCTCCATTCTCCTCCTTTGGGAAGCTCGTGAGGTTTACAACTTGTCTGCTCTGAGGGTTTTTCTTTTAAAATCAAATAATTTTAAAATCAAATAAATATTTTAAAATCAAATATTTTAAATTCAAATAAAATTGACCTTGAGCTTCTGTTTGTCCCTTTTTTAATTCTTTCATTAATGAGACTAAGAATCCCAAGAGAGGAGACTGATTTTTCTGGTATCCTCTGATTACTGTCAAGGAACTCCAACAATTCTGGTGACATTTGTACAAGGTATGAATGAGTTATAGATTCAATTTGTTATTTTTCAGTGAATTTACTGTTTGGTGAGGATTATTGAGCAGAAGAGGTGGAGTGGCCTTTTGCGAAAGGAATATGAGGGAGACCCATGTTTTGGAATATTTGTTTACACTGTGTAAAGATGTATCACTGTGATTGGTTTAATAAAGAGCTTCATGGCCAATAGCTAGGAAGGAGAGAATAGGTAGGACTTCCAGGCAGAGAGAGGAACTTGGTATGAATGTAGGTGTGCCAGAGACACCAGTGAGACACTGAAGAAGTTGGACATATGGTGTAGAGCCAAGTGGCAGAATGTAGATTAATCAAAACAGGTTAATAGAAGTTATAAGAGCTAGTTGGGGGGGGGGGAAAGCCTAAGCTAAAGTCAAGCTTTCATAATTAATAATAAGTCTCAGTGTTATCTGTGAGCTTGTGGCACAAAGGATAGTCTGACTACATTTGGCATCTAATGTCCAGCCATGTATATCCACATAGGACCTGAGTAAGCTGAAAAAAATATCCTGAACATGGAGTTGGATGTGATTTCCTGGCAACCACAGGGTCTCTAGGTAAGTTCAGTGCTCAACACATACAAAGGCCCTGCTGTACAGCTGAGCACTTGAATAGCTGGTGCTAATCAGGCGGGAGACTAGATAGAAATGTCTGCCACAGTGTAGACACAACTTTCCAGAGCTGAGATAGTTAGGCACAGCTGGTACGGTTAGTCACAACTCCTGCTACTGCCTGTGGATCTGAAATGGGCAGAGTCAGCTGCCAGTGCCATGCTCTAAGCTAGCTGCATGGCCTAGCAGGTTAATGTTTGGCTTACATGGTCAGAGAAACACTGCAGATGCACAAAAGCCAGGTTCACACCAGAGAAAACCTCTGAACAGGTTACAGTGTGCTTGGAAATGTGCTTAGGTGCTGAAGAGAGAAAAAACATTGGCAGAGACAGTCATAAAAATATAAATAAATAGTTTAAAAATAATAAAGTCTTCAAAGAAGTAGTAAAGTAATATAAAAAATAAGCCACGTAAGGATGGGAAATACACAGGTTGCCTGGATCCTTTATGTTTCTCTGTTGACTTTAAATTTTTTGAATGCTGATGAATGAAAGGCAAATGCTGCTAAAAGACATTGGATTGTAGAAAAAAGCTGCTAAATTAAACCAACCTATATATTTTAAGAATATCTTAACTTCAAAATGGAAGTTAAGAATACATTGCACTGGGGGAGATGTTATGTCTTTGTTTCTACAGTAAACAAAAAACTATGGATTTCTTCAAAATTAGTAAGATCAGATTTGATTGGGGGAGACCTCCTGAAAATCTTGGCTGCAAACATGATGGAAGGAACCAAGATAAACTACAAGACAGGTAACATATATGCTCATTCTCTCAACAAGGGAACAGCTCTGAGAGTGGATGATACATGGTAAATCTTCTTGGCTACAGAATCCTCATGACTTATTACATGTCATCCTTTCATATGAATGGATAGAGATTTATATTACAGTTTGGTTATAAAGTCCAAACAGACTTATAAAGTTGACAGAAGCGTTTACTTGCTCAAACAGAACAGAAAATCATCTTTAGATGACTTGTGCACACTGCACATTCCATATTTGTGTTAATACAGATATATATGTTACCTTTAAAAGTTGGTGTGTTTTCAGAAAAAAAGGACCAGACCCCAGTGAAAACAAGTAGCCCAGGTGATCCAGCCTCTCAGAATGTCTCTGTTACAGTTTCTTCAAAATTCTGCATCCAGAACAATTTCAAAGCTGCTAGCTGTGATGGTTTAGCCTCACAGATTACTCCAGGCAGGACTTTTAGATAAACTCTACACTTTCCCATCATACAGAGACTAAATGAAAAATAATACAGCTAACTCTATCATAACTTGACCATTATCCCAATTTTCTCAGGACCCCCCTAAAGATGCCATTACCCCAAGACAACAGGAAGCACGCTAGAGAACATGACTCCTACATTCCCAAGAGGTAGGGTGGGTGGTTTTTGATCAATCTGTAGATTATGGATGTTTACCATCTTTTAGGGGGTTGGTTGTAAGTTATTATTTGTCACGACTAGGGAGGGAACCAAACAAAGGGAATTAGATTCAAGGATATCTTTATGAAAAGAAATGCTAGGGTAAAAGGGTAGATATTGAATCTACTAAAAAAAAAATCAACTACTAGTCTCAAATATTTTACATTGGTGTGGATTTTTATATATTGATACAAATTTAAAGTTATTTTTGTTATGCTGTATATATGTTTCTACTCTTGCTTAAGGTATTATACCTATGCAGCTCATTTAAAAATGTTATGTATAATTAAGAAATACAGGTTAGTAGTTAGTTATCTAACAATCAAATTTGTGGCCATGTTAGGCATAATTTCAAGGTCAAACACAGATACATTTTAGATAGACAGATGGTCTTCAAACACTCCAGAGACCAACAGAATATGATATTTAAGATGTTGTAATAACAAGGCTTTTCATGACAATGAGATATGTCTGCTCCTGGCAGCACCAATTTACTTAAAAAAGGATGATGGGTATTGAAGAACCTCCATATGGAGTTTGCTTTCATTGTAGCAAAGTTAGCCACTGGGCAAGAAACTGCCCTTGCCTCAAGAGCTGACAGTATGCTGTCCAAATTGGGCAAGCAGGATACAAAAAAAGACAACTGCTGAACTTTGCCAAGATAAGGTAGGAGAGTGCTTCAAAATTTCTGCTTCACAGAAAAGTCTGTCAGATATTCTAGGCCTGTAGGCCAAAGATGGATGCCTCAGTGTTTATGAAGAACTTTGGGTGTTTGTCCAGGTAGCCAGATGTCTCTGTCATTTCTATAGTTTGGGAAGTTGTTTACTCTGCACTTCCTATTTACTCAGGTAATATTATATCCTTCTTGGGTCTCTGATGGGGTCAAATACTAGACATATCATTTTCTTTGTTACCAAATTCAGAAAAGAAACTTACAAAAGAGATGTTAAGCTTATATGGTTGAGAGACATAAAAGCTTAAGTTGTTTATCTAAGCAAATGTTTTAATTTCTAAAAAGATATTTTAAGATGGTAATACAAGCAATGACAGAAAATGGTTTAGCTGGGCGATGGTGGTGCATGCCTTTAATCCCAGCACTCAGGAGGCTGAGCCAGGAGAATCTCTGTGAGTTCGAGGCCAGCCTGGTCTACAGAGTGAGATCCAAGACAGGCACCAAAACTACACAGAGAAACTCTGTCTCAAAAAGCAAAAAAAAAAAAAAAAAGAAAAAAGCAAAAAAAAGAAAAAAGAAAAAAAGAAAATGGTTTAGGTATAAAACTTTGGACTTATCAAGAGAAGATAGATAATAGAATAATTTCTCCAAATTTGCCAAATACATATGGACTGAATATTGTGAATGTAATTTTTACTTGATAATTATTCTTATTTTACATAGCTTTACTTTAAGTTTAAAACCTCTCCTTTTTATTTAGACAATACCTGATAATTGTTCTTATTATATATAGTTTAAGTGTATTAGAGTTAAAACATTTTCTTTTAATTTAGACAAAAAGGGGGAAATGTTGTGGAATAATTTGTTTACACTGTGTGAAGATGTGTCACTGTGATTGGTTTAATAAAGAGCTGAATGGTCAATAGCTAGGCAGGAGAGAATAGCCTGGACTTCTGGTCAAAGAGAGGAACTCAGGATGAATCTAGGTGCATGAGAGATACCAGCAAGACACCAAAAAAGTCTGACATATGGTACAGAGGATCAGTGACTGAGCTACATGGAAGAATGTAGCTTAATAAAAACGGGTTAATTTAAGTTATAAGAGCTAGTTGGGAAAAAGCCTAAGCTTAGGCCAAGTTTTCATAATTAATAAGTCTCAGTGTTGTTATTTGTGAGCTGGCAGCCCAAAGGAAAGTCTGACTAAAGACCTGGGTATAGGGTCAAGAATTGTAATATAACTGACTAGATCTTCTTGATTAAGAATCTTTTGGAAGGACATATTAGTACATAACCATATACAGTATATATAATACTTCATACAATATGTGAACCTTTTACCCATCCATCTGAAGAGAGTTTACTTTTGCAAACCTTGTCACTGTCTACTGTAACTAGAGTTTTCCTGCCTGGCCCACAGTCAGGACAAATCTCTGTCACCTGCCAGTCCCACGGTCGCTCAGACCCAACCAAGTAAACACAGAGACTTATATTGCTTACAAACTGTATGGCCGTGGCAGGCTTCTTGCTAACTGTTCTTATATCTTAAATTAATCCATTTCTATAAATCTATACCTTGCCACGTGGCTCATGGCTTACCGGCATGTTCACATGCTGCTAGTCATGGCGGCGGCTGGCAGTGTCTCTGCCTTAGCCTTGCACTTCCCAGAATTCTTCTCCTCCTTGTCCCGCCTATACTTCCTGCCTGGCCACTGGCCAATCAGTGTTTTATTTATTGACCAATCAGAGCAATTTGGCATACAGACCATCCCACAGCAGTCTACTTACAGTAGAGGAAGTAGATCTCTGAATCCACACACATTCAGGAAATGGAACTCTGGATCCACCCACATTCATGGTTACCTGGAATGACTCAGAAGGCAAAAGCTTCACATGCACTTATGAGCATCTAAGAGGAATCACAGCATAATCAAGGAAACCATCATGTCAGAAGTCAGCATCTTGTGAAGAAGGGATAGAAAATCCCACAAATAATTTAAGAAAAAAAGAAATAAGATTCAAGAGGAGCAGAACAAAGCCTTATGGTTACAGAAGCAAGTGACGGTGGTTATTGAAAGCTCCTGTAAGCATTGTACATGCCTGAGGGTCAAGCTTACCTCTGTTTTAGACCAAGTTTGGGTCAGTATTTAGTAAACATCTTTTTCTCACTTCAAGCACAATAGCACAACCACTGAATTTGAAGAATGGGGAAACTTTCCTTTTCCACACATTTAATGATTCTCACATTTAATCTGAAATTTTTAAAAAATGCTGGCATATTTTAGACTTTATCATGTAATATTCAATATTAAAGGGCAAGCTATTGTAAAAAGGAAATACGCATAAAATTCTACTTCAAGAAAGTCTTCATTTCCTTTTTTTTTTTTGATGCAGAGCTGGGGGCTTAACCCTGTGGCCTCTTGCATGTCAGCCAAGTCTCTATCACTGAGCTCCATCACCATCTCTGAGCCTCTCAATGAGAGCAGTAGAACAAGTTTAACAATGGATGAGTCACCTGAGCTGGTCCTTAACAAAGTGCTGAGGGCAAACTGATGAGTCGGTAATTATGGAAGAAGACAGGCATGTGGGGTAAATATATGGGATGAATTAAGAGCGAAACTGATGTGGAAATGGTGCTGATGTAAATGCTATACTGCAGCTCTGAGAAGAGTGCTGAGTAAAGGGAGAAAAGGGAACATACAATTTAAATATTCTATGTCCTGTTTTACTCAGTTCTAATTCAATAGATCAGATGCTAACTCATGAAATAATAAAGGATATGTGTGGTGATATATTGTGTACCCTAATAAACTTGCCTGAGGATCAGAGGACAGAGCCAGCCACTAGATTAGACATAGAGGTCAGGCAGTGGTGGCACACACCTTTAATCCCAGCACTTGAGATCTCATGCCTTTGCTTGGGAAGCACACACGCCTTTAATCCCAGGAAGTAATATGGCAGGGCAGAGAAAGGTACATAAGGCACGAGGAAACAGGAGCTCACTCTCTTCAGGCTGAAGATTTTGAAGAGATAAGAACTAGTGGCTGGCTGTTCTGCTCCTCAGGTCTTTCACTCTGATATCTGGCTCTGGGTTTTTTATTAAAAGACCATCTAAAATTTGAACAACAGATACGTATGTTTAAATTTTTGTGTATATTTATTTATTTATTTTGATGGCTTTTTTTTTTAGTGCATTGGTCAGGAGCTAAAATTGTTTTTTAATTTGTTATTTATTTTTTTAAAGATGTATTTATTTTATTTCATATATATAAGTGTGCATGCCTGGTTCCCATGGAAATCAGAAGAGAGCATCAGGTACCCTGGAACTGGAGTTACAGAAGTTTAGAAGCCACCATGTAGGTCCTAGGAACCAAACCTGGTCCTGTGGAAGAGCAGCAGTAATCTTAACTGCTGAACCATCTCTCCAGCCCCATTTTTAAAGTTTAAAAGCAAAGGGTAAGAAACCGGCTAAATATAGTAGTGGACAGGAAGGTAGGGGTGTTCAGTGGGGACATACTAGACTTACTGTGACAGGAGGGAAGGGTTGCACATGTAAAAACATGGATGGCAATGTAGATTTTTTTCCTATCCATTTTTTCAATTTTTTATTTTAAAAGTTTCAGTCATCTAGAAAGTTGAAAAAGATTGCAGAATGAGTGTTGGCAGGTCCACCCCAGGTTAGTCAGTCCTGCTTTGCTCTATTTGCCTTATCTCCATATGCAACAGAACCGGGCCCAGAGTCATTTCGAATTTCACTTCACCTTGCTTAGGTCTGTTTTCAAATTCTCTTTATCTTCAGTTACACATGGATGTTATAAACATTCAATTTTGACCACCATAACTCTGCAGTGGCCTTTTCTGACACCAGAGACACACTCCTGGTTGTGCTTTCCTGACAGCTTCCTTGATATTGTCGGAGGCACCACATAAACCAGGGCTTAGGGTATGGGCAGAAAGCAGGGAAGTCTGTCTGAATTTGAACACTTCATCAGTGCTGTGCGTGAGGCATGCGACTAGTGCCTAGTGGTTAGAGGCAGGGGTGATGCCAGGATCCCTGGCTCTGTCGTGTTCTGGCCAGCCAATTGCCTTCCCCTGGCCTTCTTCCCATCCCTGCATTTTCTGAAATGTAGCTCTCCCAAAAGGACAGCTGAAGGGAACAGGAGGTCTTTGGGGTGCAGCCAGATGTTTGTAGTGAACCTGACCTACCTGGTGCAGCCAGGCTTTCTTCTGGGAGGCAGCAGCAGAGTAGCATGAAGGAAAGCTTTCCTCAAAGGTGGCAGCTCCATTATTTTTCAAGTGCTCAGCAGCCCTGACTCCAAATGCTGAAGGCTCTGGCGCAAGACTGCTAGTTCTGCATTTCTTGGATGGGTTGAGGCTGCTCTTGTTCTACACATGGTCACTCCCACCATCCATCTGTCTTTTTTGGCATGCAGAATAATCTTAGAGTGTGATGAAGCCCTGAAGATATCTGCTTGAAAGAAAATTAAGATTTTAACATCTTCTAGGTTTTGCTAAGATGACTCAAAAACCTGTCGTCACCAAACCAAACATCATAAACAGAAGGTGAGCTGGAAAGGGAGGCCAGTGACAGAGTTTACTGATAGAGTCTCTTCCAGACTTCAAAACACCGATATCCGGGTCTATCTAACTGTTCAAGTGTACAGAAAAAGCAGAAAACCTTCCAAATCACTTAAATGAAATTCATAGACCAAGCAATAAAAAGCAACAGAAAAAAGATCCTAAGATTGGCATAAATATTGATATAAAATTCTATTTTTTAAAAGATTTGAGTTTTTTGTTGTTTTTTAAATGTATATGCTTTGGAAATGGAGAGGTGATCCAGTGGTTAAGAGCACTGACTCTTCGTCTAAAGGACCTGGGTTTGATTCCCAGCACCAACATTGTGGCTCACAACCATATATAATTCCAGTTCCAGGGGATCTGATCCCCTCTTCTGGCCTCTGAGGGCACCAGAAGCTCAAGTAATACACAAGACATACATGCAGGCAAAACACCTATATACATAAAATACAAAGTTTTTAAAATTAAGTTTGTGTGTACTTGTTTAGCTTGCTATCTTAGTGTGTACTCAGCCTTTTTAAGTCTCACTTACTAAACAAACAAACAAAAAATGTAGCCAATCTTAGCATGCCTTGTATTTCCCCTTAAACCAGCTTTTACAACCTAAGCTAAATGCATAGCTTACAGCTTTGCAATAATCTTCCATGCCCCGACCCAGAGTAACTTATTATATGTGTGTATTTGTGTGAGTAATGATAGTCATTTGCTGAAAGCAGCCAACAGGTTGAAAGAAACCTGAACAACAGATATCCCATAAATGTTGAAAGTAACATGCGGCTAGGTTAATGGTGTCTGTTTGCAGTTTTGAGTGCTATTCTGGATCATTTGGAACCAGTAAGGTAACTTTTCCTTTATAAACTGTTAAAGATCTCTGGAAAAAACATTTCCCATATCCTTCCTCATACTGTTTTCTATACTGTTCAATAAATATAGAGCAATGTCCTGCATTAGGGACAGGCAGATCTCTCTCTCTCTCTCTCTCTCTCTCTCTCTCTCTCTCTCTCTCTCTCTCTCTCTCTCACACACACACACACACACACACACACACACACACACACACACACACACACACAC
>CABHPH010135571.1:20383-36899 GCA_902168325.1 Peromyscus nudipes
CACACACACACACACACACACACACACACACACACACACACACACACCCCATATAGACCACAGTCTACATATTCCAAAGGGAAGTAAAGGATTAAAATTTGGGCTTGCTTTTGGTCTAAACTACTCCAAGAAGTCTCTCTTTTTGTTCCTTAATGTGACATCTATTAAGATCATATTTACTGCCCTTTCCCAACTCCTTCCAGATCCTAACTAATGGAATATTTCATTAGACAATATTTAAAAGATGGATAGTTTTCTGGTTTATTGAAAGAATGCAAATATTATTAAATACCGGGAACCCTTTTGAGACAAATTTTAAATTTAATTAACATAAATAATATATTTACATATAAGAATTTCAATTTATGTAGCTATTGAAAAGATATCCTTTAAAATTGTGACATTAAAAAAATCCAATCCTTAGTAAGCGCAAGAGATGATCCTTTAAGATTTAAATATCTCACCTTTAATCTCAGCACTCTGAAGACAGAGGCAGATGGATCTCTGTTCTAGGTTAGTCTGGTCTACAGAGTGAGCATGAGTTCTAGGACAGCCAGGGCTATACAGAGAAACCCTGTCTTGAAAAACAAAACAAAACAAAAAAAGAAAAAGGGAAAAAATGGTTTTTAAAAAGATGGGGAGTGAGATTGAGAGAGAGAGAAAAATATATCAAAAAAAATTAAAGGCCAATGCCACCCTTTATTGAGAAAACAAAGAACCTCTTTCTTTAAAACTCAGACAAGACAACGGTGTGAAATACGACCGCTGTTCGGGGGCAATGACCTGTAGCTACTACCCAGCACTAAAGGTTCCTGTAAGCTGGAAGAAGCGTTAAAGTGGGCATTCTTCATCGGTAACAGATTGAAATATATGGAAAGTGAGCAGACAAACCATTGCATATAATGGATGCAATCAGCTAAACGATAAAAGGCAAAACATGGAAATGATTGTTTTCAGAGGTACAAACTGTATCAGTAAATGCTGTAGCGGTGAGAAAGATGAATTCTTGCAGCAATATCAAATGATCATTGGGGAACACAACTAGGGGAAGTGCACTATCAGGAAGAAGTGTCTAAACGCTACTAGCACTAGAGAGGAAGTGAGTGGATGCATCAACTTGATCAGAGCCACTGAGAATAGCATGGGATGCAGTGAATAACAGAGCATTGCATTGTTGAAAATTGTTTTGAGGCCAAATTTTAAGGGTTTTTCACAAGAAGATAATGACTATGTGAAGAAATATGATAACAAGGTTGATTTAGCCATTTCACAATGCATATACACATTTCTCTCCCTCCTTTTCCTTCACTTTCTTCTCCCCTCCCTTCCTCCTCCCTTCCCCCCTCCATCCCTTCTTCCCTCCCCTCCTTGATCTTAAGAATGGAACCCAGTGTCTCACACATGCCAGACAAATGCTCTACCATTGAGCTATAGTCTCCACCCTTTGAGTCATTGTGTTATGATGATGATAAATGTATAATCTTTGATTGGATGCAATAGTGGAGAAAGAGTTTGATCCTTGCTGATTTCCCTGCTGCTGTTCCCCGGGGGCCTCTAATCTGGGGTTTACTTTTCAGCGTGGATTATCGCAAAAGACACACTTAATGCACGTTTAACACTTACCTACCAGGAAGTCTTCTCAAAGGAGTAAAATAGGACTGTAAGGAGTCACCAAGCTGCATCCCGTTCTGAAGCTGAAGTTGCAGGAATCTCGCGTGGTACCTGGAGCCCTGTTGTGTCAGGCATCCCCTGCGCCTTCGCTTCTGATGTTACTTATGCATAACTTTCCTTTTTACTTTATTTCCCCAAAGTTAGTTTTATTGGTGATTTCTGGACTATGCTTATGGCACTGCTATCTGGAAGTTTTATGTGTAGGTTTATTTTATTGAATTAGACTATTTTTCTTCTAATTCTTTCAGGTTTTTGTTCTGTTGTTACTTCCGGATGCTTGTGTGGAAATTTATTTTAATCTGTCTTTGAACATAATCAATGCACTTAAGGACACTTGTTTTAAAACAACCTTCACAGCATTCTTCTCTGTGATTAGCACTACCAAGCCCACATTTATTATTCAGTTACAAATGATTTACAATTTCTACTTTCATTTGTTTTCTTCACTCAAAAGTATACAAATTTGGGTTTTTTTTTCTGTTATTGCTTCATGGAAACAAACATGGTTTGGGTAATACAACCTCTAGAACTTCCCGACACTACCTTGTGCTTTAGGGCATGACAATTTATTTTGAAAATTACATCTGTATTTGAAGAGTAAGCTTATTTTTCCACAAGTAAGTGAGGCTTTTTTCAGCTTGTAAATGGAGAGCCTCTGCCTATAATTACACAGGTGTGTGACAGGTGGATTCCTAAGCTCCTGTTGTGCAGGCGTTATTGTTTATATATTTTTTTTCTATGTGCACCCCAGAGGATCTTGGTGAAAATGTCAGTGCTTTTGAAGATCCCTGACAGGGAGGCACATGGCACTGTCTTCCTGTGACACCCTGATTTCACACCGTGTGTTTGCGTTTCTGACATTGCTCTAATTGATCAGCCAAGGTATTATTAGGATGAATTCTGAACAGAGAATCAGGAAGTCATAAGGAATATGCAGTATGGCTCCCATCCACATGGATCTGTTTGGTGACTGCTGTGCTCAACCATGGTCCCCTCCTGTCCCTGGTGTGAAGACCCAGAGCCTCAGTGTCCATTCAGAGTAGCCCTTGGTGTCCAGCTGCTCTCTGCTTCTTTCCTGGGGTGTGGTGTGTGACCAGGAGAGGCAAAGGGTAGAGACACTTTCAATTTGTCTCCAGCCAACTGCGTTTCCCTTTTGACTTTTAAGCCTGCTGTATTATCTCACTGACTCATATAAATATTTCAAAACCTTCCTGCTCTTTTGCTTCTTTTCAGCAGGAGATCTTTCAGGGTGTGCAGATCATCCCTCTGCTGTGGAAGCCTTCAGATTCAGAATGGAGCTAAGGAGACTGAGGAAGGGGGCCTCATACTTCAGCCCGGTAACAGTCCTATCAAGGCATTCACAGCACACAAGCAGCTTACTGCCACCACAACACTAGCCTGGCATGTGGTCCTGCGGCCCAATGCAGTGTGTATGTTAGATGGATTGCAGTCCTCCTAGATATATTCCCCAATAAAACCTACAGAGATTCATCCTGTAGCTTTGTTTGACTTTGACTGTTATAAAAGGAATTAACTTCTCATTTCTTAAAAAAGATACCTATGGTGTTCAAAGTGTGGCTCAGTGGTAAAATGATCGCCTCCAATATGTGAGAGATCTGGGTTTAATCCTGCTTGGGTACACACACACACACACACACACACACACACACACACACACATACACACACACACACACACACACACACACACACACACCCAAGAAGTTTTAGGAAACAGTGATAGTAAGAGGTCACAGATAACCCCATATGAGCACCCCTCCCTTTCACATAGATATATACATTTTAATGCTTTTTCTCCTCTCTCCATATATAGATTTTTTTTAAAAAAAATTAGAGCTATAAGGTTTCTGTCATTTGGACATTTGTTTGTTTGATCTGATACAGGGTCTTATGTAGCCCAAGCTGGTCTTGAACTTGCTGTGTAGCCATGGATGTCCTTGAACTCCTGACACTCCTTCCTCTGTGATCAGAATGCTAGGATTACAGGTGTTGTGCCTGTCACAGCTGTTTATGTGGTGTGGGGATTGACTCCAGGACTTCATGCTTGCTATGAAAGCACCCTACCCATTCAACTCCATCCCCAGCTGGGCTTTAGTTTTCTACTCACCATTGTTTTATAACCATTTTCGTACCTAATCTCCTCTTCTTCTCTGTTGCCCCCAGGCAGCACATATGGCTGCCTCAGTACCTGGGCTCCTGACCCTTAGACTGACTCTTTCTTCCCAGGACCAATCTGGTTTGTGTAGGTTCCTCCATGTGTACTTCCGACACTTGGCAGGCTCCCCTCTGTTCACCAACATGCACCACAGGAAGGGTACTCTGCCATTTCTGGACCCTCAGCTCCTGGAGCTATACCCTCCCCTCTAGGGACCTTCTGGCATCTTTGTAGATTTGCTGGGTGAGGTCTTTTCAGATTGATATGTCACCGCTCTGACGGAATATGTGTATACAAGAAGATACTGCTGAAGGAGTAAGAGAATATGTCTCCAGAACTTACAGTTTAGGAGCTGAAAACCTCAAATGAGTTTATATAGCTGCTGGCAAAGACAGCCAGGGACTGTACTTCTCTCCCCCACCCCCTTCCTTCTCCCTGCTTCACCTCTCCACAGCTTTGCAAGGGTCAGGATGGGAAATGCAGGTTATGTCCCATCGCAGGCAAGCCCCTCTAGCTCCCTGCTTTGACAGTATTGCTTTTATATTGTTTACCTTTGAAACAGCTTTAAAATTTTCTTCTCCTTGTCCAAAACCAAAGTCCTTAATAATGTTGCAAGCATTGTCTATCATTTCTTAATTTCTCTATTTATTTCTTGTTGCTCACTATCTTTATCCACTTTTCTAAAATGGCATTTGTTTATGTCATTGATTTTATGACTTTATCAATTGGTAAGCAGTTTTTCCAGTTTTCAATTACTTTTTAAGTTTGTATTTTCTGAGGTATTCTACGTTTTATTCTGTTTGTGGATTCTGTAAAGATGTTTCTCCACTGAGGACATCTATGCTGCAGCATATATTTTCTTTAATCTCTAAAGCAAAACAATAACAACAAAAAACTTAACTTTGATTTTACCAAACAAATATGCTAAACATTTACACATACGCTACTTAGTTGAAGTAGCAGGCCTTAGTTCCCTATGTGATTTGTTTCAGAGCATCTTAGGGCTTGAGTTTTGAATGTCCTCACAGGTTTACGCTTTGAATGCCAGGTCTCAGCTTGTACTATGATTTTGGAGGCCATGGAGCCTTTAAGAGGTGGTATCTGCCTGAAGGAAGCACATCACTAGGGGTGGACGTTGGGAGGTGATATCCATCCCTGATTCTGGCCTGCCCTTTCAGCTTCCTGGTCCTCTGACTTGTAAATAGAAGCTAGGACAAGCTCCTGCTGCCACCCTGCATTCTCATGGAATCCATACCACAGTGAACTGGAGTCTGTGGGTGGATGGGCAAAAGCAAGCCTTTCCTAGTTTTATTTTATTTTATTTTATTTTATTTTACAATTTATTTATTACATATACAGTGTTCTGTCTGCATGTATGCCTGTATGCCAGAAGAAGGCATCAGATCTCATTATAGATGGTTGTGAACTACCATGTGGTTGCTGGGAATTGAACTTAGGACCTCTGTTAGAAAAGCCAGTGCTCTTAACCTCTGAGCCATCTCTCCAGCCTCAACAGTTTTATTTTTATTTGTGGGCTATTTATTGCAAGGGGTGAGCTAAGGTTGGCCTAGTACTTCACATGTCAGAATTACTTCAGCATAATTCAATGTTGTATGGAGCCTTACCTATCTAAGGAGTTGCCTTGACTCTTACAAGTTCTCCTATTTCTGAGTTGGATCCTAGGCTCTGTGGCCCCCGGACATTCCTTAGTACTATTGCTGCATAAGCCTTTCTTTCCATGCTAGAAGATGAACTAGAGCCTCTCATGGGCTCTACCCCCCAGGTTACACCCACAGCCCTAAGACTTTCCAAACATCCCAAATGCAGGCCACTGGGTCTGGGCACCAAGGGAAATACTGCAGAGGAAGCAGAGGCAGAGCCTCAGTTCTCAGAATCCTCACCTATGAGTCACTTGCTTCGTACCCCATACTCTGTCAGTTGCAGGGGTTTTTCACCATTTGGCACACCCAAAAGTCTTTCTGTACAAAGGCAAATGTAGTTTATCCTCAAACACAAAAACAAAGTTGATTTTAAGTAATCAAGAAATTCCCAGAAGCTATCCCTCTCCCAAAAGGAAAAATCAGAGACTGCCTGAGGATCCACACTGATGCTGGGCTGTGGGAAACCACAGAGGTGTGTGGTAAATGTTGAGTCCTAGGAGAAAGATGCTCAGATTTGTAATGCTTTTGGCTGAATTCAAGCTATCAAAGTATCACTCCAGGTTGCTGAGCTTGGGAGGATGTCTTCTGGGTACATATTAGCTGAAAGATGAAACCTGGCTCAGCCTATGAACCACTGCTACATGCCAACTTAAGCTGTGGCCTGGAGCAACTCATGGGGAGGAGCTCAGGGTGAGCCATTGTGTAAACCTGAAACTCTGAGCTGCCTCTCATGAGGAAAGAAAATGTCCAAATGGACAAGCAGCCCCAGGCTCAGGAATAAGCTGAGCTCCCAGAAGATGTGATGGTTAAGCAATGGCACCTATCAGAACCCATAGGCAGGGCTGATGGCAGAGAAGGCAAGTAAGAGCAAAGAGAATGCTAACTGCAGAAGATGAATTAATTTTTTATGAAAACTGCTGTAAAAATCAAATATTTACCTTTCCCGTTCATACTGTGCCTCAGGTTTAGCAAATATTTGATTGGAAAGTATTCTTTATATGAATTAAATTTAGCCAATAACTTCAGAAGAGATAAAGTGATGAAAAGTAAATCTCTTTGCCCTCCTTAATAAAAGACAGACCAAATATTTGTTGTCAATATCATTCATCAACATGTCCACTGCACGCTGATGAGGCCATCATCAGCGATCCATCAAAGTGACATTGGATGAAACAATCAATGTCTAGTCATGAAAACAGACAGACAGACATCTCCTGAGTTGATGCCCTATGGATGGCACAGCCCATCTGAGAAGTATTCCCCCCCCCCCCCATTGAACTTCTCTAATGAGGACTTTGGATCTAAAAATCAAAATAAAGGATTTACTTTAATTGAAGAACAAGTTAAACACGGCCATAAAGATGCAGTTAGCTTCATCAAAACACAGGAAACTTTGTTTGGGTGGATGACCAGGCTTCTTAAATAAATTACAAAAACAACATAAAAAGAACCAGGGAGGCCAGAGATTAAAATATATTATATATTAGTTTCCTCTGACTAAGTTAATAAATTGTTACAAACCTAAAGGCTGAAAGAAACTCAGATTTATTCTGCAGTTTTGCAGGCCTGAAGTCTCTGTGTATCTGCAGGGCTGACTTAATTTCATGGGTCTGAGGGGAGTCCTGTTCTTTCCTTCCCAGACTCTGCGGGAGGCTCGTGGTACCTGTCTTTGGCTCAGATCGGTCCACCCCTTCCTTCTACTGTCAAGTCGTAGCACTCTGATCCTGCTGCTATCTTTTCCCTCTTGTTTGCTTTCGGTTCACCCAAATAGTACAGGAGAACAGCCCATCCCAAGAGGCTTATTTTATTTCTGCAGAGATCTTCTTCCCACATAAGGTACAATTCACAGGATCTGGGAACTCAGGGCTGTCGGTCATCCAGCCTACTTCCACCATGTAAAATATATTGGAATCTAATAGTGTAAACCAAGAAACCACATATTAGGTTAAAATAAAAGGGAAGGCAGTTTTATTGTGGTGCAGGATAGATCTGTAAATGAGGAACACAGGCTTAGTGTCAAAGCAAAGCGAGGTCTCCATCTAGGCGAAGAAGGACTGAGGTTTTTATGACAGGGGAGTTGAGGAAGTATGGGCAGCTGAGCATTTGGGTGAAATAAATCAGATTGAGACCAAGCCATCACCTGGAAGTCCGCTGGAGTTGGGTGCTTGGACCCATGGAATTGGGTGCTTGGACCCACAGAGTTATCCCTGTAGATATGTGGAGACTTCAGACTTGTAAAACTGTAGGGTTCTGGGGTTAAGAGTTTAGCACAGTGATAGATCATGTGTCTAGCAAGGACAAGCACTGGGTTCAGCCCTAAGCTAAAAAGACAAAATTCCAAATTAGGGCACTGATAAAGCTTTTAACATCCATTGGAATGTCTAGGTCAGGGGACAAACTGGCCAGTCTGGCACATCCCAAACCTTGTGGTCTCCTGTTGGAATTTAGAAAAGTGTTCTCACTCCCGACTTGATGCTCCTTGGATAGTCAGTCTGCTCTAAAGCTTAGACAGTAATTCCCACTTTTTATTCACCACCTTGCAGCTGTTTGTATGTTTATGTTTCATTTTATGTTTATCACTGGTGCAAACCAACTACAGGGGGAACTGCAAGGTAATCATAAACAACAGAGCCCTACTTGGATATTGGACCATAATAAGGATGTATATTGAGTTCTTTCCATGTGCTATGTCGTTTTGGTCACATTTCCCCGAAGACCTTGTTCTTCAGGGATACATACCTGAGGGTTTCAGATGCATTGAAAGCATGCTGGTGATTCCCCTCAGAGAGTCAGCATGACCAGAGACTGAGAGACATTGCTTCAGGGTGATGTCCTGAGGAGCATTGCTTAAATGTACTGAATAGAATGCCCAGTAATAGTGAAGCGTGAAAAAGAAAGAACCACTTCGCTGTGATTTCATGCGTGGTGAAGCTCCAGGGAGCTTCTCGTGGAAGGCCAGGCTCTGTCCAGGACTCAAAGCAGCTTCTCTATGCATGGAGGAGGGTGGAAATGGCAGAGTAAGCACAAGCAGACTACTTGGTGAGGGGAGGAATTTCAACTCCGGGTATTTTCTGTTTTCTTCATCAAGTGGAGGATGTGGCAGCCGGGCAGGAAAGTGAGGTGCCTGGGAGGAAAGACAGGAGTAGCCTCAGAAGTGACTGGGATCTGCAGCCAGGGTGAATGGCTAATGGTTAATCATCATGAATTCATGAGGAAAACAATGAGTGCTGTTGTGTGGTTTCCCTTAGAAAATTTGCAAACACCTTCATGTGAGCTGTGAGAAAGGTTCCTGTGGAGGGATGGTGTTTTTAAACGTGGCTTTCTGGTGAGGACAGCAGACCAGGAAGTGACTGCCTTTGGAAGGATGACTTGTTACTGGCAGAGAAGAGCATGCGCATTGTGGAGGCCTCAGACTCTGAGGGAAGGGAGGAAACTGGCCTTTATCATGACCCCCTCCCTGGAGGATGGAAAGCAGTCTCAAGTGATCCGGTTTAAAGATGATCTGGTGTGAGCCATGCCCACTAATCTGCCTGGCCTCAGGGGATTAGAGGTTGAGTGTGAAGTATGGATTTGTTGGTTTGTATCAGCAAAAGACACTCACAGGCAAGTTTTTTACTTATCTCTAGAAACTCCTGCCACTGGGAGGGTAGTCCTTCTTGTTCAGCCAAGTTCAGATCTCAAAGCTCCAGCATGCAGAAGTGAAAGTGAATTTGGCCTCTCTGCCCCTGTGACAGAAAGACAAAAACCCGGGGAATGGACAAAAAGCCAGGGCAAGAGCGTCATTGAAACAGAGCTGTGGAAGGTGAAGAAAATATCCAGATCCTCAAGCTGAGTTCCCAGTCGGGTTCAGGGGACTGCATGACAGTGGAAGCCGAAAGAGAGAGGCTGTGGTTAGTGGGGATGGCCATGTTCATTAAAGGTAGAGTACTTGTGCTAGACATAGAAGTCCACACCCCTATTCCCAGTGCTTGGGTGGCTAAGGCAGGAGAGTCATGAGTTTCAGGTCAACCTTGACTCCATAACAATATTCTGTCTCAGAAAGAGAATTTGCCGTTGTTGTTAGGCAGGATAATTTTAGGATGTAATATGTAGATGGTCAATGTGATCATGAGGGAAAGTGTTTCCTGGGTCCCAAGGGACTGACAGGCCTAAGGACATGCAAATTTGCTGAGATTCCAGAAGGCTCAGAGTGTTCGCACCTACTCCATCCACTTGGTTCAGCAGCAATTGCTTGCAGTATAAGTGCCCTGGCATAGGGAGACTGGGCCACCTCTGTTCATACCAAAGACATGCCTCAAAATAGAAACACAGAAAATGAGCATGTCAGGGGCAGAAGCCTAGGGCCATGCTCCATCTGCATTGCCTATGTTCCTCATGATAGACATTGATGGGTGTTCTGTGCCTATTATTAGCTTAAAATTATAAATAAAATAAAAGGAATATCCTTCAAAGTTAAACAAATTGCACTGCCATTAATAAAAAGAGGATACCGGTCTGCTCCCATCTGAGGATGGATGAAATATTGAGAGAGCGTGAGTGCGTGTGGAAGCACAAATCAATCAGCATGATGAGGCAGGCAGAGACGGTTGAAGTACTGGGTGGAAAGAAATGACATTATAGGAAAGAAAAGGCTAGGGTACTTTTAAAAGATGGTATCTTGTTCTGTGATCCAGGCCTCCACCTTATTAGTCTTTCAAGTCACTGGGACTACAGTATAGTTGTGTGCACATTTGATAGGAATGGATTCTAGACTAGATTTAAATGTAGATAGCATGCTGTTACAGAAAGGAGATGGAAAAGGGTCTCAAAAACCCAATGCATGCTGGGGGGTATCTGCTGTCCTGGGAGATATCAGCCAAAAATAGGGTCAAAATTCAGCTCTCTCTGTGTGAGAGACATGTATGCAGTGGCTCTTCTCCTTGGGCAGGGCAGTGCAGAGTGAGGACCTTGGAGGTCACAGGCTTGGCACGGGCAGATCTCACCACCGTGTCTGCCAAAGTCTGGAGTCCTTTCCAAGCAATGAAATTATAGGTGTGAAATACATTGGAGCTATTTTCTCCAAAACACATCACAGAAATCACAAGAAGATGCAGAGATGGCTTCCTCCCCTAGAAATGACTAAAACAAAAGTGTTATAAATAAATTGGTGGCTAAAAATACCTGACAGCTGGTAGGTCAGCAAGCTCCCTATTTAGAACCTGGCCTGCAATCAACGACTTCCAGAGGTTGGAGGTTGCCGACTTTTCCACCAGTTTCATGTCTTTTACCCCACTAAGTCTGCTTGCAGAA
Source organism: Peromyscus nudipes (assembly GCA_902168325.1). Classification (NCBI taxonomy): domain Eukaryota; kingdom Metazoa; phylum Chordata; class Mammalia; order Rodentia; family Cricetidae; genus Peromyscus; species Peromyscus nudipes. The sequence goes on from CABHPH010135571.1 coordinate 31,180, forward strand.
GGTGGGACTCACTGGTGAAGCTTTTTTCCATCTCTTCAGTTCCCACATTACAACCCTCTACCATACTTTTGACATCCGGTTCTTTTAGCACCTGCCTTCTTTATTTTTGACACTGTGTTAATGTGTTGAAGGTTACTCTACCCTGTGGTTGGTAACTGGCAGGGATCTTACTGTTGTAACTTTGTTACTGATATCATTGAAAACTCCAAGACTATGGACAAAACATCAGAGTTGTGTGCTGGGTGTGGACATGTTTTACCTTCAGGTGCCCTCTTTGCATATATTTCTGTCTGGTCTGTTTAGCAGAAAGCAAAGGGAGAAACTAGGGGTTTATGGGAGTATGCACTTCATTTTTAAAATTTATTACTTGTGATGTTACAGATTAAACCTGGGATATTGCACATGATAGGAAAGTACTTTGCCACGAAGCAACATCCCTAGTTTGGATTTCTTGAGAGTAGGATATAAAAGTTTTAGCTTTTTAGAGGGATTTTTTAAAATTTAATAATCAGTTAATGTCTCTACATATCATTTAGTGTTAGGGTTTCAAGTAAAATACCAGATAGAGGAAAGTTCCTCCACTGACTATCAAGTTAGCTGGTATGACGTCAGTGTTACAGCACGTGTCAGAATCTCCCATCATTTCAAGGCTGAGGGATACAGTGTATGGGTACACCACATTTTGTTAACTTTCCCCTCCATCAATGAACAAGGAGACTGTCTCAATCTTTGGACTTCTGTGAATTAGGCTGCTAAGAATGTGGTCTTGAACTCTGTTCCTGTTCCTGCTTTCATTTCCCTGGGGCACACGCAGGGGACTGAAGTTGCTGGATCATATGCTAAATCTACATTCAAGGGTTCGCGTTTCTGTACATCCTTGCTAACACTGCTTGTTGTTTGTTTATCTGGTGTTGGTGGGTTTTTTGGTATTGTTTTGTTATTAGTTTTTTTGTTCGTTACTTCTCTTATTGCTGAGGCAAAATAAAGAAACAATTTAGGGGGAGAATTTGTTTCAAACCACAGTTTCCTGGCAGAGAAGGCAGGGTCTAGCCTATCACCTGTCTTTTGGAAGCTATCAAGTGGGTCTTTCACTTAGCAGACCTCCATGTGTGATGGTCACTTTTGAAATTGTAAACTGGTAGAAAACTTGGTCTGTGGACATGTGGGAGGAAAGCACAGAGAAGGCGGGCTATGCTCAGCATCATACATTGTAGAAAAAACTGAGGCCCAGTGTTTATTATGATTTAGGGGCAAGGGAGACATCCAGCAGGCAGAGAGGAAATCTGTAATGGTGAACCTGATTCTGAACAGTAGCTGGGTATGAGAGACTTGCCAGGAAGAAAAGTCACCTTGAGCTGTCTCACCAAGTTTATTCTAAAGTGTTCCAGCCAGTGTACTGGAGGCATCCCTTGCCTGCTCTGGGTGGTGACGTCATATCTCAGGAATAGCTGATGGTAAACCCCTTGTAGATTTGCCTTTATTTGCTTTGTTCATCCTTACAATTGACTCTGGCCTGAATAAATGGGTGACCTGAGTCAGTATTCAAGCTGTTCGGTGTTGCAGACTTCTCTGTGGTACATCAGACTATCAGGGGACCAGCTAGGGCCTGCCTCAAGGGTCACTGTGGAAATTATCTGAGATAAATGTGGAAATGTCAGATGAGGGGGACATACTGTGGCCACTGACATAGACTACAGAGGAGATAGGCTGGGCCATGCTGAGTCACAGGGTAGAGGAGATCTCCATATCTTGCCCCTTGTGTCCATTTGAAATTCTCCTAAGTTAAAAGACCATGATAAATAATGGTCTGACTGACCTACTTATAAATTGTTAACATCTTTCACAGTGTAGTAGAAGATTAGTTGGGGGAAGTTCTATTTTATGATATTCCAAATAGAAATTAGTTTAGTTTATTTCTTTTGTATCAGATACCTCCCACCAGAGGGTTCATGCCACATCTTTCTTCTTTATTCAGTATCTCACATTAAATGCAACAAGGAGCACTGTGAACAACATGAGGTATTTGGCAGCCTCACCCAAGAAGATGAGGTAGGAATGGTCCTAGCTGCCCCTGGCTGATCCTACTGGATGACTGCCGTGTTTGCTGGGAGCTCTATATGTGATCATCCATGTGCTGCCTTGACATTCCCTGCAGTGCTGGCCTGGCCACCAGACTGGAACAGGTGTTACCCACATGTTAGAGCTGTGGCTGCTGTTAGGTCAACACTGTCTGATTGACCACGTAATGCTGCCTCTTGGAGGAGAACCATGGGTTTCATCTATAAATCACTGCCTCATTTATTTCTTTAAAGAAACAACCAGAGCAAGATGGTGGTGGCACATGCCTTTAATCCCAGCACTCAGGAGGCAGAGGTAGGAGGATCTCTCTGAGTTCAAGGCCAGCCTGGTCTATAAAGTGAGTTCCAGGACAGCCAAGGCTACACAGGGATACCCTGTCTCAGAGAAAAAACAAAAACAAATCAGATTTTGGTGAATCAACATCTGTGAATATCAGTGAATTCCATTGCTCAATCACAGGCAATGCAGACACAACACAAACCCTGCATCATTGGGAAGCAAATGTTAGACACTCAGGGCCCTAAGAGTTAAATGGGCACTGTCTCATGCCAACTCAATCGAGTGCACTTGGTCTACCACCCATTATATCTCATCCTTCCTGTGATGTTTGTAAATGCCTTGAACCAACTCTCTCAGAAGCTTGCTCTGCAGAGACTGAAGAGCAGGAACCAGTCTTTCCCACACACACTACAGAGGGAATAAAAAAAAGATATGTAGTTGAAAGTTTTTCTGTGTCCTGCCTGGTCCACAGCCATTCAAGATTCCAATAAACATACAGAGGCTTATATTAGTTATAACTGCTGAGCCATTATCTCAGGCTTATTACTGACTAGCTCTTACACTTAAATTAACCCATGATTCTTATCTATGTTTAGCCGTGTGGCTTGGTACATTTTCTCAGTTCTGCCTTGTCATTTTGCTTCCTCTGTGTCGGGCTGGTGACTCCTCACTCAGCCCTTCCTTTTCCCAGAATTCTTCTCATCTGCTTATGCTGCCTATACTTCCTGCCTGGCTACTGGCCAATCCAGGTTTTATTTATCAACCAATCAGAACAACACATATTCACAGCATACAGAACGACATCCCACAGCAACAATATATTTATTTTCCAGGTAGAAGTTTTAGAATAAACATGGGGGTCCAGGGAGACTGGAGTAATGTCTGTCATACTGACCACCTGGCAAGCACAGCCACAAAGACAATGGATTGATTGATAATGGTCAGCAGGCCCAGGTTATCCATTGGGGGCTGTGTTGGCTTGCCCAAGATCAACAGGTGTTCCACACCTGTATCATTGTCCAGCTCCCCAATCATGATCCTGCATTACGGTCAACAGCATCACTGCTGAAGGAAACTGCTCCCTGAGGAGCCAGATACCAAACTCTGGGCCTTGATCCCTGAGCTGAAGGCATGCACCAGCCCCTCTGGCCCTGCCAATGGTTGTGCCAGCACTTAGTTCTTTGTGTAGGATTCCTTTCTGCCCTAGATAGTGAAAATGAAAATTTTTTCCTGTAACTGAATTGACTGATAATGGTAGGAACTACTTTGATTAATAAATGAGGTAATTGAGGTACAGAAAGGTTAAGACCAAGCAAAGAATTCATGTCAGATAACGAATTTAAATCCAGAACTGTTATCTCTAAAGGTGATGCACTGGCTGTACATTTTTAGACTGCTTCCCATAAATAATAAAAAAGAATGTGCAACCTGAAAACCCTGCCTAGTGTACTGAATACCAAATAAAGATAAATATTCCTTAAATTATTATTTTCCTTTTAGAAAGTAGAAGCAAAGAGCAACACTGAGAGGAAACTTCACAAAGGGCTAAAAAGGCAAAGAGAACGAAAGGCAGACTGTGAGCTAGCTCAGCAGCTTCTCTGCCTTTAGACAGGTTACTGCTCTAGCATATAGTCCAAGGGCTGGAGTCTTAATGCTGATACCAGGTAAGGATATGATGTGTCTCTATGGGCCCTAGAGAAGAGTATATTTGAAATGGAGAGTCATACATCAAGTCAAAACTGGAGACTTTAAGCTCTCAGTGAATATACTTGTTAGATTTTTGAATTATACATTCATGATACGCATCTGCAGTGACACCAATTTGGGCTTGAAAATGTGTACTGTTGAAGTAGCCCAGCAGTTTCTAAGCAAAGAATTAGTGTGCATCGTGGTTCTACATCACATGTTCCTGGGGTTTATGACAGACTTAATCGCAAGCCTCATGAGAAGGAGCATGTTCTCATAAAGCTCCAGTGATGACAAAAATCACAACCCACAATCACATGACTCAAGTGAAAGTAATTAACGCAAAGTGAGAGACTGCAAAGCGAGAGCTGTGCAGTTAGCCTTACCTCAAGAGCTTCAGATGAATAGCATAAAAAGTATTTTGTCTGTGGTTCAATTTTTCTTGAGACACAGTCTTGCTATATAGTCCAGGTCAGCTCAGAACTTACTATGTAGCCTTACCTGGTCTTGAACTTGTAATCTTGCTGCTTTGGCTTCCCAAGCATTAGGATCATATGTACGCACCACCAGATTTGGCTAACATATTTTTAGAATGATTAAAGATATGCAAGATAAAATAAAGCATAAAAGAACAATGAACTAGAAAAGGCTGGTGGAGTTTTAGAAGAAGCACAACTTCTAGAGTAGAAAATATGTACTGTAAACATTTATGGTGTATAGAACAACTTGTGAGTCACAGTTTAAGAAAGAATTACTCAATGAAAAAAGACAGAAAATATGAAATAGAATATGAATGATATGTTAAGAGAGAAATATTCATATACATTTAATAATTTCCAGATGGCAAAAGTGAAATAAGGCATGGTGTTATTTGAATAGATAATAGCTACAACTTACTCAGAATTCATGAAAAATATTATTCCAGGGCTGGGGATGTAGCTAAATTGGTGGAGTACTTGCCGAGTATGCCTAAAGTTCTGGATTTGATCCACTGCACTGCACAAAACTGGATGTGAGGGCACATGCATATATTCCTAGCATTAGGGAGGTAGGGAATGAGAACCAAAAGTTCAATTTATCAATGGCCATAAAGAGTTCAAGACTAACCTGGGCTACATGAAAACTTGTATCACCAGCCCTCCCCATAGAGTAAGAAAGTACTAATCTAGAAGACTAATTTGTAATAATATTCACATAAAGTTATCGATCATCAGTGACAAAAAAGACTACCTAAGGCAAATAGCTTTAATACAGAAGAAACAATAAAACTCAGAGTAGAGTTCTCTAGTCTTACGGTTGAGTGAGGATTGGTTGAGTGGATAGAGTTTGTGGTTCATTGACTTGGCTGTCAAAGAAAGTTTTTTAAAAAAGATTTATTTAAAAAAATTTCATATATTTTGTTCAGATTCTTTGCCCTCCCCTAACTCTTCCCAAATTACACCCCCCCCAACTCAGCACACAGTTACCTCCATTAATTTAGCTGATTTTATGGCTGCTTTCACGCCACAACACTGTTGATTCCTTGTGTTAGAAGCCATATCACCTCTAAGACCCCAAATGCTTGCTCTCTCTGTTTCAGAGAAGGGTTGCTGATCCCTGGAAAAGGATGGACTTCAGTGAAATGAAATGAAGTGAAAACCCAACACATGGCTAAACATTCTAAATGAAGATGTCTG